>JAQMCX010000036.1:210570-224518 GCA_029814765.1 Acanthurus leucopareius | reverse complement strand
GCACTTCTTGCAGAAGTTGTGTCCACATGGTAAAGTGACTGGATCACTGAACACATCCAGACAGATTGAACACAGAAACTGATCTTCAGACAGGAAGTTACTGGCAGCTGCCATGTCCATGCACTGAGAACAAAAGTGAAAGTAAAAAATAATTTCAAGAAAACATTACAATTCTCTTAACATCTGTTCAAAATTTATTAAAATTCTATCATCAAAATATAAGAAACACTGATTTTTTAATTTTTTACTCACTCATACAGATGAGATGTTTATTATAAAACTGTCAGCTCAGAGAAGAACTCCCCATCTCCAAATGTGTTCATGTTGGTTGTTGGAACGGCTGATATTATTTTAATAACTTTACTAACCTGTTTCTCGAAAGTTTTGTTTTCTTGATGAAGTCGTTTATATTTTCTACATAAAAGAATGAAGACTGGTGAATGCATTTCTGCTGCCTCTCCTTCTTATCTGCCTGTTTTCTTTAAGTAATGTGACTTTGGAAACATCCCTGTCTTTCCTTCAAACTCTACCTCTAACTGCAGCTAAACTGGTTTTGATTTCTCCTTCAGATGGCATCAGGATTTTAGTGTCATATGATTGGCTCTGTATGAATTTACTTACAGTTAAACACAAAACCGTTCAGAAATTGTAAGAATTAAATGAGAAAAGATCATGTTCTTTATAAATTACCATAAGGCGTCCTTAACGCACCAAGTACTACCGGTAATCAGTTGTTGACTTTTGGCATCAATCTTTACTCAATGTCATTACTATTTTTATTGTAGCTTTTAAGTTATTTGGCTAAATGAGAGCAAACAAACAAAACATAATACAGAGGATTCACACAAACTTCACTTTTATTTTATTTAATTTCACATTATTTTAAAGGTGCTCTCTGTTACATTGTAGCACAAATTACGGTACAACTCCACGCTTTAACTCTCATTACTTTTTTGAAATGAAAATGAAAAATATAAATAAAAAAGGAGGTAAATCTGCTTTGAATCATTTGAACAGTCTTAATGAATGGGTCAGTGAAGTGTTTATACTGAAGAGGCCCCACATGGTCTTGCAGTCAGGATCCCTGGTTTTCATCCTGGTTGCCCAGGTTTAACCTTCTGTATGGGAGTGGTTTTCATGTCTTGCAGTCAACATTCATTATGCTGCCATGAACTCTTACGTTTCCCCGGAACAGTTTAACACCAACTATGAACTTACAGAATACACAACCAGTTTGACCTCTACATTGAAATTTCATTGTGGTTGGAGCTAAATTGTGACATGTAGCACCTTTAATGTAAAAACACAATGCACAGTTTTGTCCTATTTATAATGAAAAAAAATGTAAAAGAAAATGTGTCCATCCAGCACTTAAAAATACACATGTACAAGTCTGATGCAAGGATGAGCACCTTTTCAATTTATCACAGTGACAGTACTTTTTCAAATGGTAACACAGTAGATTAGACTGAACTATATTTGAATAAACCAATTATCATAATGTTATGTTGCCTGCTCTGCTAAACCAGACAATGCTATTTTGCAAATAAGAACCATTAGACGAGTTACCAAGTTTACCACCATGACTGCTGCAAAATGTGTCTGGTTTCAGTGACACACTGCATCAACACACCTACTGGGCTCTTTTGATATTTTATCCACAACCACTTTTCCTTCATAAAAGATGTACTTGTTTTCACAGCTTGATGCTCTTGCTCTAGTTTCACTTTCACTCCTGTATGTTAATGCTGCCTGTGACAGTTATTTGTGCCTTTTTTGAGTTGCACTTTGGCACACATGAGCTCTCCAACTAGCCCTGATGTCGGTAGTTCTAGGAGACCTCTTCTATGCAGAGTACACTACAAAGATAAGATTAGACTCAAAGCCGTTTCTTGACCTGGAAAATGTCTCAGGAGAATGTTTGGAGAATAGGAACGCTAATTTCCCAATAAAATAAATGGATGTTTTTCCACCAGGCGGCAGGAGAACTCGGAAACAAGCTGACTCACACACAATCCTGACATGCTATCACTTTTTAAAGATGTTTTGGCAAACATGTTAGCATAAAATAGCTTTCCACATCCAGCAAGTGACACAATTTCACCCTGCTGGAATTGTATTGCTAATCATCTGGTGAATGTATGTAACAAGTGACTCCTAAAGCTGACAACAGTGAGCTAAAATACTAGGAGCTGGATTTGTGGTGTTGTTTACAGCATTCAAATAAGTACTGCCTTTAAATAATCCACTCGGTTGCTAGTTACTGACATCAGAGATAATTGTAGAGGCAGAGTTTCTATCAACATCACAGGCATTTGGACAGAAGCATGAAGCACAGAATTTCCTGTAAACTCGCAGCCTGCAAAGAAAAAGTTCTTCAGCATCTGCTTCATAAAAAAAATACCACATCCTCAATTTACAAACACCCCCACCCTCTGAGGCTTTCTCTTCAAAGAGAAACAGAGGGCCAGAGTTAGCTTGATTTACATTTATACTTCTCAACCATACAGTCCAGGAGCTGGAGCTGGAGGTGGAGGTGGTCTTCAGTATGTGAGAGCTGCTCCACTTCAGCATTTCTCCTCAGCTCTGAGATTTCCACTTCTAGCTCTTTGATGAAACATGCAGCCTGTGTCTCTGTTGGCTTTTGTTTCTCTTTTAAAAGTCAGTGAACTTAGCCATGCCTTAGACAACAACTGCCATACGTTAGCAAAAACGTGCACACTGTTTTTCAAACTCTGTCTGCAGCTTCCTTGTTGAGCTCAGCTGAGTGTTTTAGCTTTAGCCCAACTTTAGCTTTTTTTCCTTTACATTCATTCTTTGAACAATGTGTGCCTGATTAACACACACATCTAGTTTGCTATGCAGTGCTCCATCTCTTACGGTTTTTATGCATCCTGTCCTTCAGGTTCTTTGCAGGATCGATCAGCTGATGTCTCCTCAGGCCTGGGAGTCTGTAATGAAGGTCCAGGTGAGTCTCGCAGTAGGAGGTCAGACACACCAGGCAGGACTTCAGGGCCTTCACTTCGGTTTTGGTGCAGATGTCACAGAAAACATCATCTGGTTTGACTTTTTGCTGCTCTGAGCTGCTTTTGCTTTTCTCTGCACCTGATTGTGTGAACAGAGCAGCGATCTCAGACATCAGAGTGTTGACATGCAGCTCTGGTCGTCTGTCAAAGTGTTTATTACACAGAGGACACTTGCACTGGACTTTCATTTTCCAGTGTTCTGTGATGCACTTCTTGCAGAAGTTGTGTCCACATGGTAAAGTGACTGGATCACTGAACACATCCAGACAGATTGAACACAGAAGCTGATCCCTAAACACGAGACAGCTGGCTGCAGCCATGTCCTCACACTGAGAACCAAGTGAAAACTGTGGGAAAAAAAACAATTACAACAGAGTATTTTAGCGCTTAGTTCCAGAATAATACATTGAGTTTGTCCAACATGATACACAATAATTCTGAGTGAAGTGTATCCATTAACATTCAGTCCAAAACTGCAAAGTAAACAAAGGGAACTTCATTTTCAGATACAGTTCCATTTCATGTTGAGGCTCAAAACTAAACTAGAGAAAAATTTAATAAAGTACTTAAAAGTTTTTGTTGCAGACTTACTTGTTGAGAGGATTCAGACGAATGTTTGGTTTCCTTTAAACCTTCAAAAAGAGGATGAGAAACTTCTTCTGTTTACTCTGAATTACTTTCAGTTTTTCTCGAGCAGCTGATGAATACACTCCTTCCTCTGTTGTCTTGCTTCTTATCTTGCTGTCAGCGTTTTGTGGTCTGCCTCATAAATACTCATGACTTGATATTTCACAGCTGTAAGTTAGAAAATGTTGCAACAGTGCAGCTGTTAGATGGCAGTGTGACGTCATCCTTTAAATTTATACGAATTTTATTATTAAAGACACAACAAATTAATCAATATTTCTGTAAATGTAGCAGTTTTAGCCAGTTGGCAGCAACATCCCAGCAATATATACTAAAAGCAACAAAGTAACAATTAATAAATAAGACATTAAGCCACCAAAAAGACAGCAAAAGCAGCTCATCATCACTCACCTCAATGAGCACAATTTACTAGAAGCAGATAAATATTGATGCAACAAAAACAATTACCATGTCCACCATTCAGTATTATGAGTATCATGCATACCAAAATAACAGACTCCAGATGAGAAATACTGTTATTGTTCTTGTGTTATTGTAGAGCAGTATGACAGAATAAACCGAAAGGTATCGCAGTATGACATATATCTACTAGGGTATTTCCCACGCTCAAATCAGAGGGCTTGAACTGGTAACAGGTACCTAAAACTGCATGTACAGAATCAGCTGTCAAGTCTGCCCCAAAATAAAGTTAATTATTTTCAGTCCATTCAAATCCAAACTGTGCAAAGCAACAGGACATGACATGGGAGGAGTTAGTGACAGGCTGATAAAATAATACTTATAATATAATATATAATACTTAATACTAATACTGTCCGCATGTCTTTTACAGAGTGGTAAGCGTTTTTATTATATTTTTCAATTTCAGTTTTATTTCACATCTAAGAAGCTCTCAGAGAGGCTGGACTGGCAGAAAAAGCTCGTCTTATGCAACCCCCCTTTGTTTGAGCTTTTCTACTTAATTTCCACTAAGTAGTGCAGAGGTTTTGCTATTTAAAATCCAAAACATTAGACGGACATCAGAGTTTTTTTCAAAAGGATTTTAATCTTTTATTTAAAGGATGGTGGTGAGCTCAATCACAGCGGAAACCCTGATGAGTTGTACGTCACCAAGATACTAAATTCACATTGAATCCAAAGGTTCTGATGCAGATTTTAGAAACCAGGGAGGAAAGAAAGGAATTTCCTTTTACCATCCTACTTTTTTTTCAATATTTAGTCTTTTTGTTGTTATTCAGAGAGCATCAACTGGACCGTCAAAGGAACAAACCCTACTTCGAGTCAGTATAAATTGACATATTATTTGTCCTTTTTCCCAAACATATGCTAGAAGTATCTTTCAAGATTGTGGAATCTATTCTTTTAAACATCTCCAGGAAGGGAAAATTTTCTGTCTAAGACAGATCAAAACATGACAGATTGTTCTGTTGAATTTTCAGGCCTCCTGTTGGTGCCCACAAAAAGAAAAATCTATCAGTGGCTCGGAACTTTGAAGATCTTTAACCTCTCTGCCATCACTGCATGTTTTTATTCACAAATCATAAATTGGTGGTTGGTAACTGTGCAAAATGCTTGAAGAGTCTCAAGAGAATAAAGCTGCTACCCGATGAATGCATTGCAGTTATTTAGTGGGTGATATTTACATTAATGTTATTGGACTGACATTTGGTACAAACCTGAACAATTTTCAAAAAGAGTCTGATACCAGCTGATGGATATCACCCTCCCTCACTCCTCCTCTCCCTTTCACATCCTCCAATCACAATCTCTTTCCTCTTCATCCAAAAAATTAATTTGTTTCATCCTGATGCTGAATGGACAAGATGTCACTGTTGCTAGGATACATCATCCTGACGACTGGCTGCTTTTCCTACAAGGATGGAGAGGAACAGGGAGGGGCGGACGGAGCATATGTAACAGGGAGGGTAATGAGGAAGAGAGTAGTAGGAAGTGAACAAGTATGTTGGAAAGAAAGGAGAGTGGAAGGAGATGGGGAAGTGGCAAGGAAGAAAAACAGCATCAGAGGAAAGTGTTGAGAATTGAAGAAAAAGGGAATTTGATGGTTAAGTGAAAGGAGGATTAAAAGGAGGGAGGAAAAATAAGGGTGTAGGGACAGGAAAGAAGGAATAAAAAGAATGGAGGAAGAAATGATACAAAGAGGAAGAAGGGAAAGTAGGTGAGAAGTAGGGAAGGAAAAAATGCAAAATGTTTTTTTTATAAAATAAGAACAGAGAATGTAAGTAAGGAAAGAAAGAATGTGTGAGGAAAGGTTAAAGGAGAAATGATGAGAAGGACAAGTGAGTCATAAGGGGGAGGGAGAGAAAGAATGTTGAGAGCGCAAGTGGAAAAAAGATAAAGAGCAAATGGTTAGAGCAAGACAGAAAAAAAGGAACACAGGAGGAGAAGACGGACACATCCAGAGGGGACGAACAGGGAAACACCTCATGTTCTGACTGCTATTATGTAATCTACTTTCCTCGCTGGTCATCATCGTCCTCTGTCTGAGACTCCTCCCTCTTGGCATCGTCCTGGCAACAGGCCGTCAGCCTGATGTCGCCGGGCGTGACTCCACGATAACGCTCTGCATCAGTGGACACTGAGCCCCTTGTCACACTGTAGGAACGAGGTCAGTTACAAATGCTGATACATTAACATGAACATACACTGACTCTCATCAGTGTAAACACATTGACACACACACACACACACACACACACACACACACACACACACACGTTTCACACAGAGAAGCTGCACATGTTTTCATCCAAGCTTTTTTATTTATTCATCAGAGGACGCCTATTAATATTTACAGCAGCTTTTCTGTAGTATCTGGTACGAGTGCCTGAGCTGTTGAGCTGTTATTAACTAAACAAGGAAAAAATACGATGTTTTAAAAAAAAAAGGCATGTCATAAAAATAATCTGCTTTCAATTTTACTTTGAGAGCTGCAGTTACTGTGTGAAAAAGTACATGGACCATCACTGTACTACATCACTGCTAGACACAACTAATGGACCTGATCTGAAAAAATGTTTGTGTGGGCGGTGATACAGAGCTTGAGCTGGTGAATTTGGTGTATTGCTACATGAAAAGTTCATTCCCTCAGGAGAACTTTCTGTTATGACGCCATCAGGCAGTCAGCTTGACAGGAACTGCATTGTGACCTCTCCTGATTTTTTTCATATTTCCAATTTATTTTTAATAAAACCTAAAATGGAAATGATGTTTATTTGAAAAACAAGCTTGAAAAGTGGGGGAATTGGTGTGCTTGTGCAGTGTAAACAATTTGGAGTGAGCAAATAATTAATGACATAAATGAAGCATGTGCAACTCTCATGGCAGCTTCAGCTCCACCTGAGAGATGAAAACATCTGTGAACAAATGTAAACATCTGTGTGATGCAAAATAGAGAGTAAATTTCTTCACATTAATACATGGAACATGAAACAACACTTTAAGAGCTGACTGACTGAGACAGGTTTTACTTCACATCTGTCAAGTAAAACACAGCTGAATCTGATGCTTCTCACCTCCAGGACTCCAGGACAGGAGGCTGATTCGAGCATCAGAGACATTAATATATGCTCCCAAATAAATAAAAAGTTGTAATAATCTTCATTTTCATTCACAGATTTTCTGGAAATTCTGTCTAATTCTGGACAAAATTTGGATGCAAACTTGCAGCCCAGTTGCAGGAATAAAATGTTGGCATCACATGTTCAATCAATGTTTTTTAAAGTTTCTACAGTTTGTATTTTAAATGATTCAGTGATTCACTTCAGATTACATCTATATAAGCTGACTTTCTTATAGAAAGAGGAGAAAGAGATGGAGGTGTGACAGCTAGATGAGAGGGCTGCCAAGCAGCAGACCACTTCAAATCTCCCATTCGCTTCCTGTTCCAACTCAAAATACTGGGTATTTTTAACAAGATGTTTGGACATTTTCCAGCTGTGTTTGTAGTGAATACCCAGTATATAAAGCCACAAAATTTCCCTTGATCTAAAGCAGTGTTTTTTGTGCTTAAAGTTGACAGACCACTGTGGCTTGTCAAAACATAAAATTAAAATTTAAAATGTAAAGAAACATCCAGTTTCAACATATTTTTTGATATGCACATACATACAATGTTAACATTCAGTCTGGTGATTGCGTGGAAGCTTCTCTGGTATCATAACAAGCAAGGTACCTCTCTTCAGCTTATCATATTTCTTTTTTCTCCACCCTTACATGTTGGGAAACTCCGCATGAAAAGTGAAGGAGCTCCAGTTTATGGCCGGCAGAGGGTGCGTTACGTCACCCGAAAGCCCTCTGCCCACTCTGGCAGCTGTATTTGCTGGTAGGCTTAAATGGGTTAACAGACATAAAATGAGGTAATCCGCAGTGCTTGCAGCGCAGCGAGGTTGGTGGGGTTATGCTGGGTGCTGGCTCAGCATTGTGTTTATCCCCCTGTGGAATCGACAGAGCATAAAAGAAGTGCTGCAGCGAGCCGCTCTCATTCACAGCAGGATTAGTGGAGCATTTAGTTGTCTTTTTTATTATGATTCCCCCCCCCGTCTACCCTCGACAACACAGACATGAACACACCATTGAGCGACGAGTCGACTCTCAGGGCAGTGCCGTCCATATAACCAGCTCTTTGCTCTCCATCCCTGCTTTCTCCTCTCCTCTTTCCTAACATCTGGGTCAGGGATAAGAAAGTGTGACGTGTAAATTAGGAAACGCCTACAGTACAATGCAAGAGCAAAAGCCTGCTCTAGGTTATGACACAGGTGTAAGGAAGTAAGCTTTTCTCCATGGACATTTTATGACCATCAGAGTTTGTGTGAGCCAACAAAAACCTTGCTGGCAATGAGACAGGTCTTCACCTCCCTCCCTCTCTCTCTCTCTCTCTCTTCATTTGAATGCATGCCTTGGATGATGCTGTTTTTCTCCTCCTGTCCAGGTTGGCAGAGCGGCAGCTATTTTTAGAAAGAGGAATTGCTTTGGGGAACCCCTATAAGTACAGCTGCCTGCATCTCTGTCCTTTCTCTCCAAACACAATATACGCTCTCATACACACTTTCCATACAAATGCTCTTCTGCTCAGGACAATCCCTTCCTGGTTTTTTTCTGGGGCTTTATGCATGCATTTTAAATGTGCAGTAGGCAGCCAGAATCCTGTCAAAAGTTTTATTTTCTCTGGAAAAAACTGATTAATGTAAAGCATAAAACAACATAATACTGACAGTAGACAGAAGTGCAAGCCAGTACAAGAATATATATCAGTTTAGGAAAACATATGCATTGCCCAAGGACCATCTGTTCACAAGTACAGACGATGTTTATCCTTTAAATGTGACATTCTGAGCTGCCATTAGCTGAGACAGCTGACAAGCTAGTGTGTCCCTCAGATGTTTGCACTTGGCACATGACTGCTGACAGACGTACTGGAACCGTTGTGCTCTGGCATTCATATCAGCTGCTCATTCAATAGTATTTGACAACAAAATAGCTCCTGATGAGAAATATCATGTCTGAGCTTTTCATTGTACGCTAGTTTGTTGGTTGATCTAATACAGAAGGTTTGTGATGGACAAAAGGATGATGAGGAATTTTTCTCTTTCATCCAGTTTGGTCAGATTTATGCTCGCGACAGAGTGGTTTTTTATGATAAGCTGTAAAAATGTGTGATGCTAATTTATTGGTTTGTTAAAACTTTACGTCAAAATTTATGTATTCAGGTAGCAATTTTCCTCTGACTTTAAAGAGCCATGTTTGTTATTCAACATGTCAGATGGCACAGGGTTCCAATTTGTGGTACTATGACATCCGTCAAAGGAAAACTGTTTTATTGCAGAGGGATTAGTGTATCTTCTTAGGATTTGACAATAACTTTTGCTTCACTGTATTAACAAGACAGAGAGTTGACATGTGTCTTCATAACCAGCTGATCCACCTCTGTGCCACATCGCTAAACAAGACTAAGAGTTCACAGCTGTAATTAGAAACAGAGGTTGTTTGAATCAAGTGCTAAATGCTCAGAATGCCAACAAGCTTATAATGACAATCCTGCTGCTTTGCAGGGATAATGTCCACCATTATCACAATGCCAACATTTTGCTAATTGGCACCACAGACATAGTAGGTAAGCTGATGCTAATGAGAGTGTAATCGACCTGAAGAAATTAAGACTTTAACCAAATGGTAGATGAAATTTTAAAGATTACCAAATAAGAGTAGAGGAAAGTATACATTTCTTTCCAAATTTTATGATTATCCATTCAATAATTGTCAAAATACTACATTTTGGGCTGCAAAATATCAACCTCCTGGTGGCACTAGAGGAAAAGTTAGGGGATCACCAAGGTCATCAGAATGCATCTTAGCACAGTGAAATATCTGTACATGAGTTGTGCAAATTCCAGAAGAGTTAAAATATGTTTTTGAATAAATGAAACTTATATCTGATGTTGCTGCTTAATGAAAAAGTCAAATTCAGTCTCAAGCAATCCATCCATACAGAGCCAAAGTAAACAATAGACCAACATCACATTCTTAGTGTTGGTTACGTGGCTAAATATGGTGTATTTCTCACTAGGAGAGAAGCTTCATAATGAGTGGCTCAGACTGTGTGACTCATGTCTGTAAATCCTGATCTACATCTGTCATTCTCCTCCTGCCTCAAAAACAATACCAAAGACAAATTCTCTGCATACACTGTCCCTCTCTGTTTCATTAATAGACTCTCAGGCCCTGTCTCAGGTTTCCCTCATTTAGCTTTGCATCACCATAAAAACAAGAAGTGATCTAATGGGGGCGTAACACAACACAGTTTGTTCAGATACAGTTTCACCATGGCAGCATTTTAAGCCTCGGACAGCAAGTGCTGTGGGTCTGCATGTCCACAGCCAGGGAACTGTTTATCTGGTTTGATGACCTTTGACCTCTAAAGGATGCTGGAGATAGAAACTCTGATAAAGATTCAAGTAGGAGAGCTGCTTCTTTTCAACTGTCACTCTCCATCTTTGTTGTGTACAGAAAGGTGCAAAAACATTGGAGGTAATCAGTTTTTCAGTGCCCTTCTTTATGCTGTCCCACTCTGTCTCTCTCACCTGTCTTTTCTTTGTTTCTTTGAGCCATTTACATCAACAGATCACAGATTCTGTGTGGGCACCATGTGTCTATTTTCTCTGAAAAGATGCTCCTGCAGTTTGCCAAGGACCAATTAGAGTTATTTAAATCTACCACCAACACTCTAATTGGAAGGATTTCCAAGGAGGGGCCCACAAAAATGTTTTCAAACTTTTTTTTTAAGTAATCACCAGGGCTAACATCACAGCTAAAGCATGGCCGCAATGATAGTGCTATTGAAATCAACAGAGAAATATTGTATCAGCTTTAAAACTAAAGCTCCTCATTTGCCTTTATCAGACAGCAGTTTCCCTCAGCTTTGCTTTTCACTATCTTTCTGCTCATTGGTTTGGTTTTAAGGTCTGCAGCTTTACAGTTTTGCTCACTTTCGTCACATTTATCAGTGTTGTGCCTCTGTGAAGACCGAAACGGAGCTAAAAGGAGAGTGAATATCTGAACCAGCCTGCTGGCCAGGAAATCCACTCCAGATTCATGCAATTGTTGCTCCGTGTCTACTGGATTGGTCAACAAACATCTGTTTGCTAACATGTTAGCCATAAACTGCAAGTTTTAGAAGCTGATAATATACAAACATTGTTTTTACAGTGTGTTGCGTGTCCCGTAAGTGGAGACTAAAAGTCAAAAGCTTTGTTGACAGCAGAGCTCTGATACTTACGCAGTGACAATGCTAACATGCTTATATTCATCAGCTATGGTGTTTGTCATGTTCACAGTCTTGGTTTAGCATTAAACACAAGCTAAAGCTGAGGCTGATGGGAGTGTAATTAAAATGGCACCTAATGACTGTTGTGACATTTTACTAAAAACTACAAATGTCAACCCCATTGTGGCGCTACAGGGAAAAGTAAAGTGATCACTACAGGCAGTGGAATTTATCCTCCTGTAACCGTGAATTTCTATGTAAATATTATAAAAATTTATCTAGTGGTTTAGCCAGTTTAGGCCGGCTCAGAGTGTGTGTGTTTACTGACAGCTAGCCCATTGTCGCCATCTTCACAGCCATGTGGTCTGTGTGAAAAGGACTTTTATAGGGCTTTTCCTAACAGATGATGGTCCTCATATCAATAGTAGTTCCTGTTTGTCACCAAGTCTTTTCTGTAAGTTTATCCATCTGAGATGTCCATCCTGTGGTTACCTGTTTAAACCAGCTTGCTTACCATTAAAGCCATGCACTGACTTTAGACTCGGTTGAGGAGGAAATTTTAGTTCAAACAAACAACCTCTCTTGTCTCTCTACTGTTATCGTCTTTCTTCTCGCTGGCAATCTCAGGCTGTATTAGTGGAGCAAGCTGCTATAAATAGAGGAATCACTTTCACATCACTGACAAAAACCGATTCCTTTTGTGTTGGAGTTGTTGTCATCTTTTGTCAGTTTGTTTTTGCGATCGGGATTTTTTTTTTGTCTCACCTGCACCGACCTCACCTCCTGTATCCTCTCATTATCTCAGCATCAGATATGTAGCAGATAATCTAAACCTGACAAAAAGTGTTTAATGACTTAACACCTACAGGCCATTCAGTCAGTTTTGGGGATTTTGTTTTCTTGCACTTTGCCCCCAGTTTGTAGGGTCAAACCTCTTTGCTCCTGCCCACTTGCCACCCACTAATGATCTCCCTGACTTGTCTGAGGGTCCACCGTTCTCCTGTTGTACCGATGGGGGCTGAAGGTTTTTTCCCCACTCTGCCTCTTTGTACGACTGCTGTCTGACTTCTAACAGCTCTATTTGCATGTGCTGTCACCGAGTCTGACGGCTGAAACAACATGGGAGGAGGCAGAGGAGATGGGCTGTTGGTGCTGGTGGAGTGGGGGGAGGGCAACAATCAAAGGAAGCCGGGCGATGACTCAGAGATTTCGAAGCGCTGCCTCCTCTGGTTGCCAGCCTGCCTGTCTGTCTGTGTGGCCGACAATCTGCTGACTCCTCAGCGCCTTATCAGACACCTCTGTTGGTCTCTGCTCGCTCTGGTTACGCTCCGTCCTGACCCAGACAGAAACGTGTCTCGAGGATTGGCATTTGGGCCATTTTAGGTGATAAGTCTGTTGCTATAAATGCAGGGAGATATTTTTACATGTTTTATCATATATTAGAATATTTACTGCTTAGTCTTGCCTTAAAAGAGAAAATGGTGCAAATTGATGCATCTTTCAGCATGAGGGAGCTGAAAGAGCATATAGATGATTCAAGCATTAAAAGTGATGAGTTTCAGTTTAATAGTGAAGTTTGTCTCCCAAAAAACATTAGGTTCATGTCTTATGTAGACACAGCTGAGTTCATTAAGTTGGGACATTTGCTTCTGTCGTCTGTCTGTTTTTTTTCTGGTGAAAGCATCATTGAGCCACAGATGCACAATCTTCTCAAGAGAAAGTCTTGAAGTGATTGTTTGACATTTGGTAAAATTTGAGTATTCATAAACAGAGTTGGAGGAGAGGGTTGATAACACTCTCTGCTCTGTTCCTGAAACTAAGCAGAAGAAGATTTGCTCAGGTTGTCATAAAGACTAATGGCAAGGAGAAACAGCTAGCATGTTTATCTCCAATGCGTAAAAATACAAAGAGCAGCACTTTTCCAGCTCACAACTTAATATTACAATGTATGAATGCCAGTTTGTCATTTATACATCAAGCAACCATTGAAGGTGCTGCACAGAAGCACTGAGTGGACAATAAACTGCTGTCATAATTCACTGCTGGGCCTTTCTCCACACATATGCTGAGTTAGCTTGACTTTGAACATCAGTCCAGCACAGGTGGGATTTGCATCTCCATCAAAAACAAGGCTTCCAGTGTGAAGGTGTGTCTTTAACTGATGATGTGCTTATCTTGAGTTGTTATTTTGCTGCAAGGGTTTTTTTCCTCGCACAGCACATCAAGTAAAAAGAAATTGGAGGTGAGCTGTTTGCACATGTGCAGTAAGAGCCTGTTGTCTGCAGCTCTTCATCTAACATCTCCTTAGTCTTACTATTTCTACTCTTCCTTCACACAGTATCAGTTGACTTGTGTTTATAGCTGCTAACAAAGCTTTGATAATTTTGTAATAAACACTGTAATTTTATTACAATACAGCTGTTACAACCCTGGCTCGAGGAGGGGAAAGGGAAGCAACATAAACACAATCGATGGAAAGATTGCGAAATTAAAT
>JAQMCX010000036.1:152376-210470 GCA_029814765.1 Acanthurus leucopareius | reverse complement strand
GTCAAATCAGTGTACAATTCTAACCCTGGGCCCAATTCTGAGACAAAAATACTCAACTATACACAGCACAACTATATAGAGAATCGATCTAGTGGTGTCTGCCCCCATTCTTGGGGCACACTGGCCTTATATTAACGTCGTCCGATTGCCATTGGTGGACTCCCGCGCCGACCAGTCCAACCAATTCTTAGCCGGGGATCTCCTCAGGGCCGGGTGGACACACCCTCAGGTGACCGGAGGCACATACAGACACACACACACACACACACACACAGGGGGAAAGGGGAGGTCCAAAAAGCCTTACGGCTCAGGGCCGTAACACAGCTCCTGTTATTTTGTTGTTTGAAGGCTTTTGTAATGAGAAGCAGAATCAGGAAATGCTGGGTTTTAATTCGAAGTAGGTTTTTTATATAGATAAAGCCCCAAACAAATGTATGTTTTTTTTTCAAGGTATGGCTGTACAGAAGTATGTTCTGAAGTGTTTGCTTCATGACAGGAACTTTGGCAAATCAGTCACTTTCTTCTGCTTTCACACTCTACCTCAGCTTCACATGTTTAATGAAATCCTAAAATTTATTGCCCTTAAACTAATTGCAAAGTGAAAGTGCACAATGGACACAAATGCATTCTTGAAAACCTTAATGTGATGTCACAGCCCCGAGGTTTGTTATTGTATGTTTTGGTGTCAGATTTGTTTTGGCTCATTTAATAATGAAACACATCATATATTTACAGACACTCATATTTTCTTTGTATCTATACAACGTGTTATTTTCTTATGTGTGACTATGTGCGACTGAGGTTTGTTGCTATATGTGCCTTTGTTTTTCTGACCTATCTGACAACCTGTGAAAGCAGGAAATGGTGTGATTCTCAGCTCTCCTCCATCTGTGGATTTCACTCCACTTTTCTGTCTGAGCTATTCAACAACAAACCACCGCAGCTGTCTGGCACTGCACTCATCACGATTTCAGATTCTTGACTGATGGAGGGGAAAAAAGGGGTGTGGAGGTTAAAGATGTGGCCTTCATATCATCGAGTGACAGGAAGAATGAGGCTGGTAGAAATGAGTGGAAAGTATCTCCAACTTGCTAGTTCTCTCACAGTCAGACAGTATACGGCAGGTCTGTGGTGATGCCATAGTGGCAGCCTCTGATGCTGCAGAAGAGAAAAGTGTTGAGTTGACTTTCCTCTGATTACAGTTTCTAACCCTGTTAGAAGTGGGTTGATATATGCTGACTCCTCCATCAGGGGAGATGTTTTGCACTAAGGATGAAAAGGAGACGAGACATATGAGCTGTGTAGGTGAGAACTGCAGTCCTTCTAAAAACAGTTCATAAACGAAAACAAGACAGAATGACTGATACTACTGACTTTAATCCCTCAAACAGATGCAATCATTTTAACATTCACTGATGTGTCACTTGTCTATTTAAAGCAGCAGATTACAGTGATGCAGTTTTATCAGGAAGTGACAAAACCTTTCACTTTCAAAAGAGGGAGGCAGATTTTGTAAAATGACTAAAGTTGTGTCATATATCACATTTGCTCCCTTTGCAATACTTAACTGTACAATGTCAATAACAACATTGTTTTTTTCTGTGTACTAAATGTGATATCTATTATTTAACTTTTTGCCTTATCCACCTATAGAGTCTCCTCTTCAATTTTAATATGAAATTATGTAAATCAATAGCTGCTATTTATAGCTCAAGATAAAACCACAGCCAGGGGCACATAATGAGACAATGGGCCCCAAGGCACACAGACTGAACCAGACTAAAACAACATTTTCTTTATCTTCAAAACTGTTTTATTTCTTTGTCATTGTTTTGTGTCTCTTTACAGTAATTTGACTTTGTGACAAGAAATGTTGACTGTTACACCATGCAGGCTTTTGGCCAGAAGTCTTAGTCTGTACCCAGCTCAGTAAATTGCTCAGTAAATTGTTACCAGCAAGCAAACTATGGATCAAATATAGTTTATTTCCACATGTAAACAACAAAACAGCATATGTCTTCCAGTTGAATGCCATATAGAACAACAAATGAAGCAGTAAAATAGTATGGCCTCTGTTGTTAAAAGAGAAAAAAAGATATTGAGCAAGGACAGAGACGTGTCTCATACTGATAAACAGATCTGATGTTAGACATCTCTGTGATTGTCAGCGGAGCTCTGTAAGCTAACAGTCAATGGCAGGATGACTCAGTGAGAGTGGAGGAATCCATGTGGGAGGAAAGGTTAGCAGAGGACGCCGCTGAGAGCTTCTGGACCGGGGAAACTTTTTATTACCAAAGCTCCAGACACTTCTGTGGTCCTGTGGAGCACAGTGGCCGGATACTGCAGCACCACTGTCAGGATTAAAGAAAGAGGAGATTGTTTTGATGACATTCTGCATTTATTAGACAATGGATGATGTAGACCATTAGGAAATATGGATAGATTAAGGTTGCAGTTTGCATTAAAACACAGGAAATTAGAACCCCGAGAAAAAAATGATTAAAGCAAAGGTTAGTGAGCTTTCTCCTGGGAGGGAGCACAACACCAAAAATCATCCGTGTCTCTGGCTCTTCTTATTCACTCAATACAGCATACACTGCAGGCTGCTGGGTGACAAGCATTTATCTTAAAAGTGAAAAAAGGTAGCAGAAGCTCTAAGAGGATGAGATACAAAAATGTCATGTGGTTTTGGAATGGCAAGGACTATTTTTAAGGCAGTGGGTGATATGTGCACAGCTAAAAATCCCTTTGTAGCAGATGAATCTGTGGGCTCTCAGCTGAAAGAGGTCCAAACACAAACCAGGCTACTTATGCTACATTGATTTAATGGTTTTGTTTAAAATGTACAGCCAATGTGAATGTACAGAGAAAAATGAAAAAGGTGCTGACAGTTTTTGCAATGCTAAAATATTGGTTTGAAGCCAAAATATTTACTAATTATATATACAAAAAAAAATATCGGCAGACAAATTCATGATGCAGTTGTAGTACGATAAAAACAGTCAACAGTACAACTATAAAATTCTGCTTTGACATCAATTTGTGGCTGGTACAAATACTATGATACAATATATTAAAGACCCACCCCTGCCACTGCCATTTAAGCCCTAAAGTATCCTATCCGTTAATCAAAACTACATAGTTAGACATTGTTATTGTTTCAGCTTCTTAACTGTCACACTACATCTTTGGGCTCATTGAGCATGCACTGGGCTATTAATATTCCTCGGTTTTCAACATAACCACGCCCACTGTCAGCAACCACTCCCCTCCTCTGCTCCCTCACCTTCTACTCTATGCATTAGCTTGCTAGCTACATAACATAAACAATGGCTGCATGTTTGAACCAGACAGTTTCTGAAGAAGAAGAGAGGGGAAAACATAATACATTGTTGCTCGCAAGAGGACGTATCAGAATGTTAATGTGTTTTATACGTCACTCTGTATGACTTAGAATACAACTTTAAAAGATATCTTGACTCTTTGGTTTGACTATGTTAGCCGTCAGCTACTAATGATGTGACATAAAACAACTTAGCATTAGCTTCTCCTCTGACTGACCTGTCCGTTTTGCTATAGCGAGCTCTTACATGTGCTGACAGCATCACCTCCACCCCACCCACTGCTGAAAGGATTAGTTCCTTAGGTTTGTGACCTAAGAAACCCTTCATGCCTAAATCTGCCTTTGTGAGACTGCCATCTTAGACTGAAGTATTAAAGTGAAAACTCACAGCTGTGCCATTGGGTGCTAATTTCAACTGCAGATGCAAAAAAAAAAAAAACCCACCAGAGGGACATGTTGAGATGGTTTACTGGAGGAGTATTTAAAGAGTGAGATGAGTAGGCCTGTCTTTATTTGGTATTCTCCCTATACTTTAGCCTAAAGTGCCATATTTAGACCCTAATATTTCCAAATTAAAACATATAAAAAGGCTATACCTTTGTAAAATATTATGCTGGTTTGTGTACTTTCATTGTCCTAAATAAATTAAACAATGTTCAAGCCTGCGGTTTTATGAAAGGAAGTCTGCAAACTTGACTAAACATAATATGAATAAAACTTAAATACATTACCTTGTCTGTGAACATTTGTGCCTGAGGAAATCAGATCAATTGTCATCTGCAATAGTGTCATCTAGTAGCAGAAATTACATACTGTGACTTTTACTAGTAGTATAGTATCTTCACAGTGTGTATTAGTACTTTTTCTTTTGGTAAAGGTCAATAAAAACTTCCTTCAATGATGATAAAAGGGAATTTGCTGCACATGGTAACATATTACAACATGTTAGCATGCAGCAGCTACCTTACCAACCACTTAACCATGACTGCTAAGGATTAAATGAAAGAGGACTAAAGGTGTTAGTCACTGCACATGTTTTTAGATGCTTTATTAAACCCTTAATATCTTGGATGATACAATGAGCTTGTACTCATAGCGGTGATAACAGTGATGGATGTCCTGTCAGGTGTTCTTTGGGGAATAATAAGTGATGTTCCTCATAAAAGAAAAGCTTGGTGGGCAGTTGTGCCATCTGTATTAAAACAGTGACTCATTTTTTTAGATTTGACACTGGCCTAAGATACCTGTGTTCTGTAGCTTTTTGGGTTTATGCATTTACAACATATGTTCTTTTGTGTTGTTTATTATTATAACTCTGCCAACTCATTTTGCAATCCTACTCCTTCCACATAGAAACATTATCCAAATGTCAAAATAATCATCTCAGTCAGGGCATTGCTGCATTTGTTAATATTTTTTGATTAATGTCACAATTTTTGAAATAGTCCAGATTTTCGAGAAAATAAATTACCCATTTAAAGTAATGAGAAATTATTCAAAAGCCATCAAATCCATTTATCTTCAGCCTCTTCCCAATTATTCATAAATTCATGTAGAAACTTCATTCAAACTTTAAAGAATATTCACAGCGCTTAAGATTGAGTCATATTAATTCAACTTTTTACATAATTTATATTTCTCCTACAGTTGCATTATTTCAGATTTCTGCATTAGTGTGTATTGGACCAGATGTTCAGAACTACAGTGAGGGACTGGAAGTGGAGTGGAGCTTCAAAGTTACTCAAAAAATCTTTTAGAAAAGTGTTTCTCTCTCAACAATTTTTACTCCACATATATAATTTATACATCATGGAGGGATACAGGGTAACTTCCAAGTGACCTCGGCACCAACCCACTGCTGCGTTCACTTCTATATAAACTGAGGAGAAAAATTTTGAGAGAGAAGCAGAAACCACCATTTTTTTCTGCTTTTCACTTATTAAATTGCTCTTCTGATTAAATTTTAAAACTACACACACACATTTCACACTGTGTGCTCAGCAGGTGGTTTTGATTCTGATAATATTGTCATTTGATGAGATTTGTGGAGTTTGGGAGGTGCACCTGCAAAATCTTTTTGAAATAAATGCTACTGGGCCTGTAGTGTAGTTTGTGTAGTTAAGTATAGTTTGACACAAATGTACTAACAACTATACATTTAAAAGTTTATTTCACCAAAATAAAACTGACCTTTCAGCCTTTCAACAAACATTAAAATATGTACATATTTTATACAGTTTAAAACTAGCTATTCAAAATGCAGCATTCCTATAGCAGTTTCTCTAGAAAGAGCATTTTCCAATTGTTAGTATGGTAATTTGTGTAACTTTACTTAAACCTGCTTGATGAAGCATCCTGCAGGTTTGCAGAGTTCAGCAGAGACTCTGGATGTAGCGTGAGAGCTCTTTGAGGGCCAGAGCCAGGCGACCACATGCCTGCAAATGGCCGCTGACAATGACCTCGCTCTGCCAAAACCAGCAGATGTTGCACTTTTCATTGTACCTAAGGATTAGATCCCAGTTTTCCCTCCGTCTCCTCAGAGGCCCAGCCTGCTCTCCCTGCGAACAACCGCTCACGCACGGGCATTTTTTGTTGCACTGTTACACTTCATTTCAGTTGGAAGCCGTGTGTGTGTGAAAGTATCAAATCCCTGATGTACAGATTTACATGAATAGGAAGAATGTACAGATGCTAGCTGCTCTGTGAGTCCCCTTCAAACCATACATACTGTCCATGCCAGTCTGCCAGTGGTAATTCCAGTCAGAACAACATGAATATCTCCCATTTGCTTTTTTAATTTTAATTTTAATTTTAATTTTAATTTTATTGATATATTGATATATTTATACTTCTTACTTCTTGAGTCTTCTGAATGGGAGCATCTGTAATGAAAGGCAATTTCCCCTCAATAAAGTATTTCTGATTCTGATTCTGATTCTGATTCTGACAATAACAACACAAGTGTCAATAAAGTATTGGCAAAATGACAGCAAACATAAATTCTACACAATAGCATTACATTAAAACTACAGACGCTGTTTAATGACACTGTGAAGTAGCGTGGGATCATAGGATTTGTTTATTTATTTGTTACAGCCACCAATGCAGAAAAAAAATCTCACTGACTCAGACTGAAATGTTTACAGATGAGGTAAAGAATTGAAGTTTTATTCATGTTTGCTGACTGTGTCCCTTCTTCTCTGACTTGTGTTACACGGAGCTTAGCGACAGGTGACAAAATGAAACACACTGTTACAACAATTGGGATAATTTAAGTACTCAATGCTTTTTAATGCGCAAAATGTTATACACTGTTTTATTTAAATAACCCTACCCACTTTGTTGGTTAAAAAAGTGCTCTACGATACATAATACCACAAAAGTTGCTCATTTTAAATGATTTAATTTGATTAGTCTGGCTACTAGATTAGTGACTAACCATCTTACAATAATCAGTGAATGCTTAAATAAAGGAAGGATTTTCTGCCCTTTCTATTCTGTCGTCATGTAGGAATATAGCATTAAGTGGCGCTTTGACTAAAATGCTAACATGCTACCATTTTCATAATAACGTTCCTGAAGTGTTTAGCAGGTATAAAGTTGCTGATTTTGTGAAAGTCCAATGTTTATCCTTTTTCTTTATCTCAGATGTGTTAGCAAGCTAACATAAGATCTTATTAGGACCACATATTATGTAGAGCTTAAGCGAATGGAAATGTTTTTTGTTACTTGGACGAATTAAAAATATACCTGAAGATTGTTCGAGGGAAGAGTTGGAGATTAACTATTCTCCCCAGACAAGTATACAGTACTCATTACTCTGGGACCATAGATATCTGGAATCATGTGAACATCCCAGCACTGACATAGCTGATATGTCAATAAAATATACTTCGTAATTTCCTTAATTTTGTATCTTTGTGTTGTTTTGCTTTTGCTCATATTTTTATGAGCAAGTTAATGATGATGATCATGATCCATGAATTAGCCACAGTCAGGTTAAAAATGGGAAGCTGTTGTTATTATAATCTAAGAGGTTATGAATGGATTCATGTGCCTGTGAAGCTGCTTATAGATGAGCCTTGGCACTCCACCGTTCACGGCTAATGGATTCACGAGTAGCTCTGTAAATAGGCCATGGCACAGGAGCAGGCCAACGGCAGCAGCCAGGCCATGAATAATGCATGGAGGTAAATTCAAAAAATGACTTCCGGCTCCATTGAAACTCTGCTTTTGGAGAATGTCAGAGGCAGATCCTTCACGGTTTCACAAGTGCTGATGTATTTTTGTTCATCCTGTTCTTTAAAGCACTTCTGTCTTAAAAGCAGTTGATGCAACATGCCTCTCTGCTTCGTGTCGTCAACAAATTATTCTTGGCTTTATTTTACTCTTGTTCTTTATTTACACTGATGCGTGAGGGCTTTAGGGAGTGACAGTCGTCTGGAGAATAAATCTCCAGAGCTTTTTTAATCCTCTCTGAATATTTGTGACTCAACAGTTCTGTAATATCTCCACAGCACTGATACAGTTTGTGCATCATATTTAATTAAATTTATTTTCATTTCCCTTGTCATATAGGGGTAATTGCAGTTGTATAATGTTTTTCATGGTGTTCTGTTCTTGATGTCCTTGATGTAGGCTGTGCTCACACTGCAGCTGGAAATATCCAACTCTGATTTGTAGAACACTTTAGATGTTTCATAATGAAAATTAATAGTAGAAATAAGCATTGAATCATAGTTTAAAGTACCTTCTTTTTGAAGTAAATATATGACATGCACAGGCATACACAGAGATTTCACTCATTGCCTGACATTTCAGATCGTAACCTTCTGAATGGCTTTTTAATATTTTCAGAGTTATCCGGGTCAGCCTGTGTAACAGATTACTGTCAGTGGAGCAGGGCTTACAGGAGTGATGCTGGGTAACGGGCGAACGGGCCTGTTATTCCACTACCCGGTGAATATGGTGACACATTGAAGTGACAGTGGTGACTGGGATTACAGAGGAGCTTGACAGCGCAAAGCAGAGCTCTGGAAGAGAGGCTTTTTCATTTCACTGTAGAGCTATTTATAAGCACTGTCAAACCTGCTTGCGGAGAGAGGGAAAGAGAGGAGTCTTATGATAATGATAATGGGAACGCCATCATTTTGTAGTGATGACAGTGAAGGATTGAATCCTTTCTCTGTTTTCTCCCATAGTCCTTCCTCTGTTCCCTGTATGTGATTGCTTTATATGCATCATAAGTCAGCTGGACTCTGTGTGTGCACTCCTCCCAAAGCTTTGCTAATGCAGATAAAACTGTCAGTCTGGAGCACGATCATGGTGTCCTATGGAGCTTTACGCATTTTAGGACCTGAAAATTAGATCTGATAGCATTTTTAAAGTATATATATATATACATATAAAAAAAACCTGTTAACTCTGTAACACCACTGTCAATGCCATATTTTAAGGTTTCAATTGTTTTTTCTTGGGCATTATGGCTGGGATTATTTTTATAATGGGACTATTTTTTTTAAATGACCACAGTAAAGAAAAATATACAAATGAGATTTATCAATATATATGAGATATTCGATATCTATTATAAAAGGGTTTAAATAGATTGAAATTGTAAGATGTTTACAGTACATGAGAATGTAAGGAAGTGGTTTATAATCCAGAATGATACCGTATTTTCTCTTCTCAAAGACAGAGACAAATAGTCTTTGAAATGTCTTTTTTACAAGTGACAAGAAAGAAGAGATTGAGAATAAACTGGTTTAAAATGAGAAACAGTTTGAGCTGGATGGGACTCTACACACTAAGAAGTGATTCAAATTGTCTTAAAAGCAGATCTGACAGACCTCACTGAAGGAAAAAACTGATTGACAATGCAGGAAATGTAAAAAACAGTGCAGAATTTTTTTATTTAGAGTATTTAAGCATTTGGCCAGACCAGCATGCAACATCTTAGGTGGGTTTGATTTTTGTCTCTTTAAATGTTTGCTGGATGGAATTAAATCAGTGAACGATTGAGGTGGATGCCAAATATTGGAAGTTTTGAACAGCTCTGTGTTAAGAAATGTTTGTTCTGTTTGCTTTTTTTAAAAAAACAGTGTGTGGACGTCGCCTGTTGCAGCAGTTAACGATGCTGTCATTCACATTCAGTACCTCCAAAAAGATTCATTCAGCTCACCATTCATCCAAAACATGAGCACAGTAAATGAATGTGTTATTTTTGTAGCATGTTCATGCACAACACTAACAAGTGCCATCTTTCAAATTAGACACAGTCACTTGACTGAGAGAAAATAAAAACCTTTCAACTGCAACCAGTTTTCATCAGCACATGGAATTTGTGTGAATTTAGTGCCATATCACTACAATAGTTGATTCTGTTGTTGGTGGCTCTCAAAACAGGAAGCTGTCAAATGAAAAATATGGATATTTTATTGACTGTAATAGTCCTTGATGCTCCTTGATGATGCTTTAAATATGTTTAGATTGAGTGGTTGGAGCAAGTAGTTGCAGACTCGTGCCCTGTGTTTTATCTGTCTCTTGATATATGTTTTATTATTATTGGTGTAGAATAAGCCTAATTTTTCCTCTTAATGCCTCTCTTAATTCTTCTTCTTATTGAACAGTGGCACCTTATGAAGCCCTTCTTCCCCTGAAACTACAAAACTCAATCTAATTGTCTTTGTAATCTTCCTCCTTTTTTAAAAATTTTTTTTTCAATGAATGGAATTTAGCCTTTGAAATGAAAAAAATCAATCAATTTTTGTAGACTATAATCTTTTCCGTTACACTCTTGTGTATGTCTATGTCTAAAAATCCTTACAACTCCAATCAATTTATATGCCCAAGTAGTTTTTATGTAGCAAGGACGAGTACAGTTCTTCTATTCTAACTGTATAACTCAAGAGGCTTAGTTATAAAATCAACATTTGGTATTAAATTTGATCATATTTTATCTTGTACATGGTGTGTCTGCTGCTGGAGAGGAATGGATGAGAGTGCCGCATCATCCAGGACACACATGAGGCTGTGACGCAACATCGGAATAATATCCAAGAGATCACAGCTGGAAGCTTCGCACAGACCCAGACAGAGGCAGGAGGGGTTGGGAGGCGACTGCCACACAATTACTGTACCCTCCAAATACCATTATCACCCTCCCCACTGACCTGCACCCAAATGTCAGCCTCCCGAGCCTTATTCAGTGCTTGTTACGCAACAGGGGTTTATGCCATGTGCTACAGGCTAGTTAAGTATTTATCAAGCCTCTTGTGTAAGCTGGGGATGGCAGGCGGCTGCCAGTTGCCTCTCCCTCTTTCTCTTTCTCTCCCCTGCCAAGCTTGATCTATTTTTCCTCCCATTTACTCTGTGTGTTTGTGTGTGTGTGTGTGCTCACAGGATACCCAGATGTCACGACCAGTCCTTGTGATTCAGCCACTGTCTGTGTGCGTGCGTGTGAGAAGCTTCAGACTTGAAATTTAATGATAATGCTCAATTCTGATGCGCATCATAACTTAACCTCCTGTTGGCTGCTGAACGATGTGCCACGCTCCTCCTTTTTTGGAAAAAAAGGAATAGGGGTGCACATCCAGCAATACATCACACTGGGACAAACAGAGGCTGAGACAGAAAATCAAACATGCAGTGATTGAGCTCCTCTACTGCCCCAAGTCACTGTCACAAGTTTTACAGTGGTGCTTTGTGACTGAGATCCCATCTAGAAGCTCAATCTGAAATTCTCATAATGCTCTGTGGTGGCAGACAGAGATCCAGTCTGTCAGGAGCCCAGTGGATCACACCCATCACAGTCTTGTCAGCAGACATTTGCTGGAGTGCAGAGCAGTGAATGAAAGGCTAACTCGTCACATGGGCTCTGCTGTTTGTTTCTGCAGCAGCACAGGCTGTGTACAAGCTGTCAAGTTGTGAGAGGAAGGACAAATGTTGTCCTGAAGGACAATTTCTGGAAATAAATAATTTTATTCTAAAGATGTAGTGTATGGCCCAGTCAGACTGAATACAGGTGTGTAATGTGGCCAAAAGCACAGGAGACAGGAAATGATGTGGGTATTACATAAACTGTGGGAGCTGCCATGGCTAACATGCTAACCACAGCAGTCCACAAAATTGTTATTATACAGTGTTTTATCAAATACTTGACTGTCAGTAACCTCTGTCACTGTCTAAACACTCACTGCAGACAGGGAGCATCCCTTCCTTTCTGCTGTTTGTTTTATTTTATCTTATTACTTATAAAATAAGTGCATAAACAGTATTTCCTGAATTAGAGATGGAATTTTAAAAAAAACCTGCCAAGATTCAATTTGATCAGAATCTGTGCAATACAAAAGAGGCTTGTCAATTTGCAAAATAAACAGCGTATTTTAGTTTGAGTGTACTGCTAGAGGAGAATGCCCTGCTCTCGCCTGGTTGGCAAATGTGAATCCTAAAATGTTTTTACAATAAAACTTAGGAATAATGTCATTAAATCTTTAAGAGCTTATGTCAAAGCCTCTTCACATGTGATTTTTACTTATTTTACCTTATTTCCCTCACTTTTCTTCTTTTTGTCTCTCGTTTGGTTACTGGCATAACTTCAGACAAATTAAACCAGAGAAAATGTCTGATTTTACTGAAAAGAGATAAACTTAATTGTGGCTGCCTTTGGTTGTGGCTGTTACTACTGCTATTACACAGTATTATGGAAAACTTCTTATCTGTATAGCAGTGACTATATGATTCACCTCACTTGAACACAAAATTAGATTCACTGGTGGCCATGAAGGTCAAGTGTTGATGTATTCAGATTCATACTTGCAGGCATAATAAAATATTATTTCATCTTTTTCTGAGCTATATGGTTAGCTGACTTGTTAAAGTTTTAATCCAGAAGATCTTCAGATTTGAACACAGTTTTGGATTAAATTTGTGTCCAGCAAATTCTGAGAAATCACCATTCAATGTATTTGCATGCTATAATCTCTTCTGTGTATGTTATCTTTTATACTTAATGACCAAGTCTGCCGTTCTCACACTCACGTTCAAATGGGGTTCACACACTCTATGTGGCTTTGTGGCTGCTGAGCTAACATCAGCCCTGCGGCTAATATCAGTGGTAAGAATGATACATGACATTGCCCTCCTTCCTCGTCACCTCTTGCTGTGTTCACTCAGCCATCAGAGGTTTCCTGTCACTCTTCTAATAATCTATCTTTTTTCTGGGTGGAGAAGAAGGAAAAACCTTGGATCTTCCGTTATGGAGGAAAGGGTTGAAGAAAGCAGCAAGCTGCCATTAATATTTAAATTTGGCATCTCAGTCGGCCATCTCTCCTTTCAGCGTCTAAGAAGATGTTGAGTCACATCTTTGCAGCTGATGACAGTGTTGTCATCAGTTTCATTCTGCAGAGCTAAAGAGCAAAAACCACTGAAACTGTGAATTATGACCTCAGACTTAAACTTCTGTCAGTGCGGAAATGGCAGGGATGGGATCTATACCCATGACCTCTGAACACGTTTTTTTGCAGTTTTATTCATTTCACAAAGGAGATGAGATCTCTGTATTTGTGTTTTTTTTTTTTGCTTTTCTCACTGGTTTGAAGTAGGTGGGGCTCAGCTTGAAATTGTAATGTACTTCTTTGCACCAAATAAGATTAATTCATATTTAGATAAAAATGTAATGACAATAGTGAGATTTTCGCCTATTTTGCCAGCCATTCAAATCTGATAAAAGCACATCTACAGTGCAAAGAGCTGAAAAAGCAGAATAGCTGAGTTTATAGCCATGCTAATAGCAAGCCTTGAGATGTTGCCTGATTAGTCAATCCACAACTTTGGTGTAAACAGAAATATCTCAACAACCATTGGATGAAATCATGAAATTCTGCACAGACACTAATGCCTCAAGCATCCATCTGACTGAACTTGGTAATATTAACATTCCAATGTTATGCTCAAAGCCACACTGTGTGTAAGCCTCACAGAGCTGCTAGCATGGCTGTAGACTGCGACTAAATTGAGCCCTGCAGAAAGACGCAGTCCTCTCAGTCATTTAAACAAGGCCATTGTACCGACAAAGAGGGATGCTCCAAAAAACAGTGCTGCTTGTTTTGCTTTGGCATAATAACCAAAGATTTTCATTTTAAATAATTAGATTTTTACTCATTTAGTTATTGAAATTTAATGATATTCATTGAAATTCTGGTTTTTGTGTGCTTTGTATGAAGTGCACATCATAAAGAGGACCAAGGAGAAACATTTTCCCAGGTGAGAAAGATCAGAAGGCTGAATATGTTAGCAGATTGTGAGCAGATGGTGGATCACTGTGACAAGAATTAGCACCGCTAAATATTACAAATGAGACACAACACAGACATACGCACACACACACACACAAACAAGAGACAGTTTATTCAGTACTTGATATATTCTGGTTATTGATCAGCTGGGCTGTGGGTCCTCAATTATGCTAAGTGTGACACAGTGCTTATCAGTGTGCAATAATATCACTTTGAGCTTCCCACAGTAATCACTCTGGAGCCAATTGTTATGTCTACACTTGAATGGAAAATTGCCTGAGATGGAATATTCACCCCCACTCGCTCTGAAGCCGAATGCTTTGCCTGGGCGCTCAAGAGTCACAGCTAAGGTCCCATTAGCATTTGATGGTCCCATTAAACAGCCCATTAAGGATCCTCACTGTGCAGACGGGGAACTCTGTGTGGCAATTTGCAGTTTGATGGCCACGGGATGCTTCCTGCGTCATTCTGCAAGGTACTCCTGAGAAGTACTTGGCATTTCTTTGCCTAACGGAGGCTCTGCAGTTAGTTTTTGGAGACATTGTTTGGTCCGAGATGTTTTTGTTTTGACACAATAGCAAATTCTGGCTCTGATAATGATGCCATCCAACCCACACAAGTACACCTACTGTTCTGTACCCATGATCCAACCAATTACAGCATTGAGTCTGTATCAGTTCTTGCTCGGCTCCTACAGCCTTTGTATTAGTATTTTCATACAATTTTGATGTTTTAAAGAGAAATTATCTTCTTGCTAATACCTTTCATAGAGAAGTTAAAGGTTAGTGTCATTAAAACAGCATCAACAGAACATTTTTCATCCTGACAAATTGGATCAAAGACACCCAGAGAAACATGTCAAATCACACATCCAGTGTAGTCCCTCTCTCTCATGTCCTTTACATGAAGGAAAAGTAATTATTTTTGTGGAAACATGGCTAAATGTACTGCTTTGATTTCTTTCATCATGCATCATTCCAAGTTTACAAGCAGATGTAGGCATTGTTTTATTTATGCTAGGACACTGTGCAGTATCATAGTTCATTGGAACATGCTAATGGAAAACCCAGCTTCAATCCGTTTGTTAGTTTGGTTCCCCATTGCAGTCACTCAAACAGTTCCTCAATAAATAAAACAAACACTGAAGTGAAGTGAACACTTTCAATCCCGTTTTAGCGTCAGCAAATGCACGACAGGAAATTTATCTCTAGAACTGCTCTGCCAAGCTCTCTTCATCTTTAAGAAGTGCAGCAACAAGTTTACTGATGATTTGCACATGTCACTGTCAAAAATATCAAATATTTGCACATTTTTGTGATGACAGAATATCTGTATGGTTCAACAAAAACACAAGCTCAGGGTATTAGTCCATTAAACTTCTATATTTGTACAAAGTTTGACACAAGGGTGAACAAAAATGTCCTGTAGAGCTTATCTACCTTCACTTTAGTTTCCGTATGTGTGGCCTGTACAGACAAATGGATCAACATGAAATGCTTTTAAGGCCCTCCAGTCACCTAATGGAACTGAAAGTAATGGATTATCTTGTATAAAATTAATGAACTTAATGAAATGAGTGCCAAGAACTTGCTATAAGTTACTTTGAGGTTTGTGCTGCACACTTAAGGGAAGGGGGAGATGTGAATGGGGGTAAAAATGTCTTCAAGCAAAAAGAGCACTTTTGAGTGTTGGGATGCTCTCCATTCAGTGTGGAGATCTCATTCGATAGCAAAGTGTCACCCCTTACTTCTGGGTCATCGCTTTTCATTGGAATCAAGAGCTGCTGATTCAACCACAGGGGCAAAGTTCACTGATGAGTCAGAAAGCACATCACAGGCTGACTTTTTCAAACCAAATACTTTTTTCCCCCTCAGAATTATAAAACCAAAGAAGTTTCAAATTTAACTGAACAAAAAAAAAAAGTTTCAAATGTAAGTGATGTTCAATCTGAAACTCTTCATTCCTGCTGGAAGTAATTATATCCTGCTTACTGGGGAGGAACGACGTCACGATTTTTGTACGCTGTCAACATGTTATTCTTTATTTGATGCTTAATTGGCTACAGGAGCTCACAAGCATGTCTCGCCTCAGTCGCAGAGTGTCCTTGGTCTGTTAATAATGCAGGGGGATGGTGAAACTTTAATTTTCAACTTGAATGCATTTGCAGTAACTATCTGGTGTGCATTTCCCCTCCTCTCACAGTCAGGACACTGTCACTGTGTGCAAACAAAGCAGAACTATTTATACACTTAAAACTTGATAGCTCTTGTGAATCTCCATGAACAATGTGATAGTGGATCCTAGAATGAGACGCCCCAGCTGAAATAATATGCTCAGGGAGAGCTGTGACATTTCAGATAACATTTAGAGGCCACCTAATTAATATGAGTAAGAGTATGCTTCCAAGACCAGTCCACTTAGCAAATTCTAATTTATTTCCCAATTACTTCAAAACAACTGCTGTCTTAATATGCCTGATTTACTCTCTTGTCAGTTAACTTGCTGCTGTGCTCCCCAGCATGGCTCCGGTCGCACATAAAGGCCCACACAGTGTAGGTAAAACGCTGCTCGGTTACTGTGGGCTCTAGGTTTATACATCAGTCAGTAAACTCAGTTTTGCAGATATGCTACTTGTGTTTCACTGTAAAGTTTGCTTGTTGTGACATTTGTTGCCTTGCACTGTATTTGTTATATTTTTTGTTATGCTAGCAGCAGGACTTAAGGGATGGCATCGTCAATTAGTCAGTCTACCATTTGAATTTTTTTAAATAAATGGGTTAGTTTATTATGAAATTTTTATGAGATGGCTTAGACATTCATGGTTTACTATTGATGGATCCTTTTGATTCTGGCAAGTAATTACCATATATTCAAATAGTTTGCTTTAGTACAGCTTATAGGTTACCATACTTTTCTGAGTATTTCAGTTTTTTTGCTACCTCTGCATCTACTTCAATACATTTAAGAGGGAAATATTGTATTTTTACTCCACAGCATTGGATAAATTTTGCTTCTAGTAACTTTGCTTATTATCATAAGTTAAGCACAGCAATGAATAAAGCACTTAAGATTTGCCCTATATGTACCAACTAGCCCCCACATGAATACATCAATATTAGAATATAATATTATGTTAGGTCTACCTTAGTATGAAATTATCTCCCTGCCTGATGAGTACTTTTACTTTTTAGTATATTTCCATGCTGATACTTTTGTAGGCTGCTTTACTTACTCAAAATTTGGATGAAGGACGTTTGCCGCTAACAGTTTTTCCTGACTGTACTATTACTGCTTTTCTCAAATAAATGGTCTGTATTTCTTCGATCACTCATTGGTTAAGATGAAATACTTGCCATCTCTAAGCCTATAAGCTTTACTTTTTTTTAATTCAGTGCTTATTGGTCTCTCATAGCCAGACTTCTTTACAGTGCTGTCAGCACTGGAGAATCGTTGCTTATTAGTAAATTTTAGTATTAAATCTAATTTTAAACACTTTTATTCTACTAAGATAGAAAATCTATGATTGTGCACCATATAGACCAAGGTTATGTGAGCATTTCTGTAGTGTGTGGTTGTCCACAGGAGTTTGTATTTTGTATTTGACTATGATTTTTAATAAAGTTGTGGTTGTTCATTGTCCTGTGAAGAGGCCGAGGCTTGGTTAGCAAGAGTTTCAGCCTAGCAGCCCAAAACCTGTTGTGTGGCCAACCATATTAAACATATGCTATTTGTTTTCATGACACTGAACTCCAGGTAACATTTATACCTATAGTTAATGAAACTAAGTGATGTTGTCAACTGTAGGCTGTTTAAGACAGACTACTAACAAGCTCATTGCAAAAGACTGAGTTTTATGAGAAATATAACTCACAGCATCATTTCCACATAAAAGTTATTTTCTGAGTAACTGTTCAATTGACAAAAGACTTTCAGGAGAAAAAAAATACATGAAGAAACCAATAGAAAATTTTGTCCAGTCCAGAAAACCTGTCCAAAAAATGGTCAAAACTAGCCTTTTACAGATGACAAATTAAGCCTTTAATTATATCTGATAACCTAGAAGAAGTGTTATTCCAACAATTGCCAAACATAACAAAAATAGCACCCTGTATAAAAATAGAGCATGAAAGGAGGCAGTAACAGTATGTAGATGGAGCATTTGTGCAGTTAAAGCAACTCTGTTGGAGCAGAGTAGAATCCAAGACAGCATTTTAGATATTGACACTACTGCTAATGGTTAAAAGTAAATCACAAACTTTGCAGCTGGCTGTTGCATTTTATGTTTGTTAAATTCTTAGATTGTAAATCTAAACTTGAAAACTGTCACTCACACATGAACAAACCTGACTTGAATCATCATGGACACAAAAACTCTAAAATTTGCAACTGTCTCTGTTTATCCATCACGATCATGATAATTTAATGCTGTTATTCTCCTATCTGAAACACCAAAATTAGTCATTTATCCTTGTAATTATATTTTGTATAAATAATGTTTTTTTCTAATGGAAAATCAATGCATTGTCACAATCTGTTGCCTGGGCTGAAACAGAAAAGTCAGGTAAAAGTAAAAAAAAGAAATATGATGCAAAGACACAAACAGAAATTAAAGTTTTTTCCAGTCTTTCAAAAGCAACTTCATATTACTGTGTACTGAGGGGAAGAAATAATCGATATCTGTCCAACCAAGCTGTCCCCAGTAAACTGTTCTAATGGTGGCCATTATCACCTGTATCACTCCTGGATAACTACCTTGCTCACTGACAGTTATTTTTTTTAGCCTGAGGAGGGGTTTTATTTTCACTTCACCCAGCTAGGAATTCAAACCAAGGAACAGTTCTCAGCAGCAGCAGCGGTGGAGAAGTTGATGGCAGTGTTATGACTCCAGACACAAGCCTGCCTTGACATTTCAAGGCTGACGTGCACTGTCTTTTAGCGTACCCGTGGTTCGAGGCTCATCAGATATCCCTCTGACAGTCCCGGCTGCCTCCATAAGTGCAAACTCGGTGGTGAGGTTTTGTTTAGAGATGGAGCTTCCTTGTTATTTGAAACGTTGAAATCCTAAAATGTGAAGTCCACTCCTTAAAAAATGAGCTGACATGTACTCTCACAGAATGACTGCTGGTGTGAAATTAAAGTGCACAGAAGGTGCTAATAAAAATAAGCAGAATATATTTAAACAATATCCTCTGCTTCATATTTGGCCTCGTTGCACAGCTGATATGTAATGTTTAAAAATGCTGCATGTAAAGTACAAGTCTCATATGGGCTCATCAATCATTCTTAGTGATGCAGCAGTTAAACAAGTGTTAATGTCAATTTAAGTGCCAATAATTTGTTGTAACTTGATGCCTCTGGCAATGAATCTCCCTGTTCAAAAGAAATTATTGCTTTAGATTGATAAGCTCACTAAAATGTGAGCAAACAGTGCTATCTTTGCAAATTACCAGTAGGGTTTTTTGGCAGAGAGAGATGTGAACATCTAAGATTAGGAATCCAAAGTGTGAATGCAATGTTGATGTCAAATTGATGCCAAATGCACCCATTGCATAAAAAGTCTCTTTCTTTTCTAACATCATTTATATCCTTTAAAGTTGGCAGGTTGTTTTCTTTTGTTACATTGGAGGTGAGGGACAAGATCATCTGAGGCGATATTTCATACAGTATCTCAGACTTGTTTATTGCTGTGATCACATGTTTGTAAAACTGTGTTTATGAGTCCTTTTCTATTTTCTGTTGAAAAGGTTAAAGATGATAATGCCCATCACTGCTCATTCTGATTTTTTAATTTAAATGGATTTCCTGTTTTTTTGCTATAGCCAACAAGTTCCACCAGAAACCGACTGTTTACAACAACTATTGCTTAACATCTGTAAAAAATGAGTGCAGGTTGAATCACCATTGTTATGTCAGTATATTTGTATAAGTCTAACATTTTTCAAACCTGAAAACCACATTATACAGGAAGCATGACAATACAGCAGGTGTCTCCAGCACAGCTGACATGTAAGGGAAGGAAAAGCACAGTCAAGTGTAATTAATAACAATAACGATGGCTGCATTCAATTGTGTTGTACATCCTGTGGTTATAGCTCTGTACACTTAATGGACTCAGCCAATATTAATATTTATAAGTGACACTTGTTCTTTTTATTATGATGACAGTGAAAACAGCTGCCATGAAGCAGGACTGTAGCTGGGAAAATGGTAATTATGAAAAGTAAGAGAAAGTTTTAAGAGTTGGCTGTGATAAAGACAGCAACAACAAAAAAACAAACTAAGTTTTGCCATTGTGAAAAATACCTGAATTTTATGATAAAACAACAAGACTTTGCTTGTTTAATCCAGGTTTGCTGTAAATGGAAAGTGTCTTATCAAAGCAAGAAATGTAAGTTTCTGTAAACATGCTTAAAAATGATCATTTCTATCTACCTCAGTCACTCCAAGGTGGCCTCAGCCAACCTCGACTGGCCCAGTGAAGCTGCATCAGTATCACACTGTAGTTACACTGTACATGCAACTCTCAGGTGTAACTGTCATGTGAAAGACTGCAGGGCTGGAAAATCATCCCTTATCTGGTCCACCGTCTATTCCTGTGCCGCTGGCCGGCATGACTCAGGGAAATATTCACTTATGAGTTTCTGACATGGATGGCACACGTGGGAAGGCTTCCTCTTATAGGAAAGTGTGGATGACAGATCTGACCTTTGGGCTTGTGCCAGATATCGCTCAGAGAGCACTGACGCTTAGCTGCGCGCCTGGTGTTAGTAACACTCAGACTGGTGCTGCCTGATGGATGAATCACACTGAAATTCTCACTGTCTTTGCCTCTGGCTCTATTCACAGACAAGAGCAAGAGATTTTGGATGAGTCCATATGTGTTTTGAGATGCCTCATCACTGAGAATTGTATCTGTATTTCAGATTGGGCACTGTCTACACTTATTCAAAACAATCAAATATACATTAATTTACAAATTAACTATGAACATTTAGTAACACATCAACATATGCGCATTTTCTAAAGAAGTCTGCTGTTTCTCATGTAGTGGGATGCTGAACACAAGGGACCAGTCTTGATCATTCAGTCCTCGTAATAGCAATTTTGCTGAGAGCAGTTTATTCACACTCTGGAACATTTACTCCATCAGTTTTGTTGGCTTTGACAGGTGGGAAAAATGCAATATGAACTCAGTTGGTACCAAATGACAGCCGTGACATACCTGAAAAAATGAACTATTTTCTTAGAGAATCTGATCTTCAAAAGCTACAAGAAATCACTCCCATTTATAGATGTTTATGGGTGAGGGGAGAAGGATGCTGACAACTTATTGCTGTTATGCTACAAAGGCTTACTTTTACAAAATTAAGTGCGTTGTGTCTTAAGTGGTGCTACCACCAGGGAAGAAGAAAACATGAAAACATATCTACCATGTTTTGATAAAATTGTAAGACTCCCTCTGCTTGTGATTCAGTTCATTCATAATCTGACTGCTGGAGATCCTTTTGATTTGAAAAAAAAGTCATAGTTGGGATGTTACTTTGCTAACAAAAACAAAACAAAATAAAAAAAATTAAAGGAGAGAGTGAGCTCTAAGTTTGATCACACAGGCTGGTAACAGATGGCACAGCTTTTAGACAGGTGCTGGTTTATTAATTCTAGTATCTGTCATCAGCAGGAGAGGTGCAGCAGCTTTTTTCATCTAATAGGACAATAAAACACTTATCCAACACAACATTGGAATGGTACAGAGAGCAACAAAACCTTGGATGACTTTTTACATCTTTTATCTCATGGACTCTTTGGCAAGTCCATCACTGCTCATTTTCAAAAAATATCTGGCTGAGTTACTGGGCAATAAAGTAAAATGATGCAAAATTATGACATCTAATATTTATTTTAATATCTATACAGTTATGCATCAGCTCCAAAAACGGATCTTGGATTCAAAAATAAGTGTTATAATACTGTGATATTCACTTCCTGATGGATGAGATTTGACTGAAAGTGGCAGAAAAAAATCTAGTAGGTGGATACTGGGCTAAGAATGTTTAATCAAATTATTATTTTCAAGGTCAGTAATTGTAATATGGCTCAGGGAAGCACTGGAATAAGAGTATTTTCAAACTAGGGAAATGAAATGTTTTAGCTGATTTTAAAGTTACTTGAGTGGGAATACTGGGCACAGGAGCGTTGAAGTAGTTAAAGGCGAAAGGAGGGTTAATAGCACAAATCATTTAAGTGTCACAAGATGATGACGATGATGATGATGACATAATGATAATTGTAATGTTTATGCAAAGCATAGTGCTTTTACTGATTAAGTGAAGATAAGAGCAATGACTATAATAATGAGGGTCACGGTGATAATGAAGGTTAGCTCTTCTACCAGCCAGTAATGATGAAAAAGATGAAGATGACTGCTCTTCTGTTTGATGCAGCAGTTGGATGATGATGATGATAATGATGGTGATGATGATGATGATGACGATGATGATGGTGAACCTACTGATACTGATGAGAATATTGTTTGATGGTGAGATGTTCATGGTCAAAATTATAACAATAATTAAGAATGAAAAGGTGAAGAAATTAATAATGAAGAAGGAGGTTCATAATGAAGGGGAGAAAGAGGAAAATAGTGAAATAGTGAAAATAGTGATAATATGAATGAAAACTGTGATGAAGAGGATTATTTAGGAGGATGAAATGAGGATGAAGATGATGGTGTTAGGGATGATGATCCCACATCACCTGCTCCTCTCTGTAGGGGCACCCTCGCCTCTGCCCCTCCCAGGAACAGCGTTGCCACGGCGACTGCCGTTTTACGTGATGACGTCGGATGTATATGAGCGCGGGCGGCGGGATCTCTCTCCCCTTTTACCGCCATCGGAGCGGAGTCTCTTTCTTCACCGGGACCTCCTCACTGCGCAGAGCCGCTTCATCAGTCCAGCCTCCAGCCAGAGAGCGAAGGTAAGGCTCGGGACTCGGAAATAGCTTCGTCGCCAACGCCCCGAACTTGTGCGTCGTTTCAGAAGTTGAATTAAATTTCAGCTGCTTAAATTAGTAGTCGTCGTAAGGCGGTTCTCTTTAGCTAATGCTAGTCAAGTCAGACAGCGGCAGCAGCCATCGAGACTGGCTCCACCATGATGTGTGTTCACGTTACACGAGATTAAAAAAATAATAAAACAACGATTATAATGTATGATCTACCCCCTGGATTGTTTTGACAGCCATTGCATTTATGGAAACGACTAATTTTTGGTTAATTCCTGCAGCTGTCGGTGTTTTTCGACATTTTTTGGCACGTGTCTTGTAACGTTATCGTGTATTTTTTGGACTTGACCTTATTTTTTGGATGATGATGCCCAGGGTGGAGAATTGTGGATGGGGGTCTGCACTGTTGGGATATAATACAAAGCGGTCGGTTTAACGGAGTAGTTAGAAATGTAACATAGCCAAAGCTGGTTTAAACATGGTACCGGAGCATTTGCATCACTTCCGAACTGGCCCATATTTTCTAGCTACTGCACCGTGTTTGTCGAAGCTGTTCCTCCTACTTGCTCAGCCCCAGTAGTGCGCATCAAGCTAGCAGCATATGAGCTAGCTCAACTAGCCAGACACAACGAGGCAGTACAGTGACAAGACTGGGCAGGCCGGCTAAAGTTAGCCTGTTTACTAGCTAGGGACTTGTTGTGGAGGAAGCGAGCGAACATTTGTTGTGTTGACGTCCGACAGTAACTTAAACGTTTCAACAGGTTGGTAGGCTCACATGGTCCAAATGAAGTTGAAAATATGGTTTCAGAGTGAACAGGCAGACATCCACCCATGGCTTTTTGTCAGTCATTGATGGTTTGCTAGACTTGAGCATGCAACACGTGGTCACTGGGCAGGATTAGGAGAAAATGCCTGTCCCAAAGAGGAAAAGGTCTGTGTTTGGTCAGTCTGCCAAATCACTGTTAGATCTGTAATTATATGTTATTACCCAGATCTAAGAAGGAAAAAATGATTGTACGGTGACTATTCGGTGTTTCTTGACTTTTTGTGTTCGGGTCGAGGTATTTAAAGGTCTGTTCATATATGCTCTCTAGTTAAATTCCAGACTGATAATGACCTGTTAAAAGATAAGATTTCAGTCATCACAATATTTCAGGTATGTTTCAGATAAAGTGAGTCATCACCCTGACAAGTTATACACGGATGTTTTGCTCATGAGTTTTATGGGTAATCTTTGTATCTGAATTGACAAAATATTGTATGAAAACATAATAACTTGTGGTTATTGCAGGAACTTGCATAGTGACACATGGCATAGGCCTACTTAACTCCCCACAAGCATAATCTTCATTGATTTAAAATGGTGAATCCTTGTTTCCTAATAGAGCACTTTGTCTGTGTTACATTGTCTACCAGCAACTATTTTTTTTTCTTCCTTGAAAAACAAATATTGACTAATTTAAGACTATGGCATCATGATTTGAATTGATAGTATATTTGAAAATGTCTGCTGCTAAGAGCTTCTAAGGCACTTTCCCATCAATAATCTGGCATTATAGAGGATATATAATTGTTGTGGTGATGGGTGTCATCTTACCTTTAGATACTGCAGTTTGATGTGTTTTTATTACTCTTTCATGCTGGTGCATTTTTTTAATTCAAACCGTTGTGTACTGAGAAGTCAAAAGTGTGTTTTGTTAAAATGATGACAGAATGCAGCTCTTCTTCAAGACCTAGAACATAATAAAAGGCACAAACCAGAGTCAACACACAGACTGCTCTCTCCATCAGTTGTCCCCTTATGGAGAAGAAACAATTTGATCTGCCACGTGACTTTGTTCTGAGCAGTGAACTGTCACATCAGCTCTGTAGTTGACTAATCTTGCTGTATTAGCTGAATGTGGGCCAGCTAATATATAGAGAGATGGTAGTGATATGATGGCTTTGCTGAAATGGTATCCATCCTACTCATTTAAAAAAAACTCTGAGGACTCATAGGCCTCCCCTTGGTTTTGGTTCCAATGGCTGTCTGTAAAAACAGTTTAATCTTTGTGGCTGTTTTTTGATCATGTGTCACCCCAGAGGTTCTAAGTTCTAGGCCCTGGAACACAGAACCATACAGCTGTTAAAGTGTCACTAAATAAGGGACTGATAAACCCCAGAGATGTCAGATGAAAGCGATAAATGACAAAGCATGATGACATGAATACAGGAAGGTGACAGTGAAAGATCATAATTAGAAACCTTTGTTTTGTCTGTTCCCTGTTGAAATGAAATTCCAGGACTTGAGACTTTTTTTTTCCACTGGTAGCTCTCGTTTTCCCCTTTAAAAAAAACTTAAGGAACACCAGAAAAAAAAAGCAGCATAAAAATTACACATGTTGAAAAGGATTAGTTAATTAACCAAGTTAAAACTTTGTGTATATTCTTTTCACTCATTCTTATTGGGACCAGGCAATGTTTATCAAACAAGGATTTGTGGTTGGAGAGAAGACTTGCTTTTCCTTGTTGTTTATGATCAAATATGCATATATCCGTTATTAGATCACCTATGATGACTATCACACTCAAAAATATTGAGGTGTTTTTAGGGAAGTTTTTCAAGTGTCACACTGAATCCAAGTAACATAAACAGAATCAGACAGACCCTTAGAGACAGCTTAATAGGTAACTGCTATTTCTGCCACTGTACATCAACATTTAAGGGAGATTTTTACAAGATAATGCAAGAGGATGTGTGATTTGATCATTGCTCTTGATTATAAAATGGGTCCTGCAACTAGAGCTGGCTCTTAAATAAGACGGACTGTTAGAGTATTCTTTATTAATGTTTAAACATACTGTACTCCTAGAAAGGGACTTTTTATGAAGTCAGGGCTTTGTACTGCCTGACCCCTCACACCGATTTTGCTCTGGTACCACTCACATCATGAGTTTGAAGCATGTCTGGCCAAAAATGCATGTAGCTTGCACACCTCTGCATCAGAAATTAACTGTTAGCAGCTTGACGCTAGAGTTTACAAAGCTCCTTCAAAAGGAAACTGAAAAACGAGAGTGATTGAGAAAGAGATTACAAAACCTTTCAAAGCCCAGTGTTACTCTACAGTTTACTTGTTTGTTAAGTGTTAAACACACTGCAGACTGGATTCTTCACTAACAGTGGCAGTTGACCTGTTAGAACGAGTCCAAGGTGGGTTTGATGCACATAGGTAGGTCTGCATAATAGCCTTCATGTATTGTATATAAAAAGCTTGTGCTGCCTTGACAGTTTATTTTTATAAACAATGGGTCACCTCTCTTGTGCATGTCCAGGAGATGTCTCTATCTTTGTTCCTTTCTTTGGAGAGTTTAGGTCTTTGCACAGTAACCACTGCCACTTATATACTGAGAAAATGGATCAAATGAATCGCTGAATCTTTTGTAATTTTTAAAAGATCATTTATTAATTGAATTGAATTTTATTTCTGTTTTGCTGTGTCAGCCCTCCATAGTGGGGCCTCAGCAGCCCAAACCTTACTGCTGGTGTGTCACATGACGTGATAATGATCTAAAGGGGGAAAAAAAGGACAACAAACTTGTTGGAAGTCACAGTTGTACGCCTTGTTATACGATTATGTCACCTTGTCTCTTAAAACAAAAATGCTAAAAGGGATTAAATTGTCACACTCTGAACCCTGTAATGAGTGACTCACTGAAGTCTTTTTGGAGTCAGTTGGCCACAACAGTCAAGTACAGTCAATTGTTTTAGTAGCTTTGAATGTCTGATGGTCTGTATGATCCCAGTTCATGGGTGACAAAATGGAAACTAACATACTGCCTTACTGAAAGTGCTAAAAAAGATTCATAGGAGTAACAGTGGACTCAAAAACCATATCATGAGTTAAAAGTAGTTTTGAATTATTCCTTTCTGAAGTCAAATTAGCTGATCTTGGATATTATTTGCCTTGATGCAAGTCCTTAATATCAGGTATCTGCCAATACCAATGTTACCCATATATATTAGTCCAGATGTTGATCAAATTTGTGTCTGAGACGGTGAACTTAGATCTTTACTCTACTGACTGACATACTTTATGTTTTTTATCAGTAAGGATACTTGTTCTGAATAATGAAGGTCCTGGCTGTGTTTATTAGGTAAATGACCAAAATGATTGAAGATTTTGACACCTGATACTGATGTGATAGGATCTGGTTGAGAGAAACATCACCCCATCTGAGTTGTTGGAACTAAAGAAATGCTCAGTACGCAATGATTGCACAGTGGTGTTACAGAAAGAAAGATCTTCCCCCATAAAAAACTTCGAAAGAAGAAAGTCACTTGCAAGAGAGAGCACAAATCTTTGAATAGCCAAGTTTAATTTTTTGCAATCAAAGTATCCACAGAATTAACACTAATAAGTAACAGCTGTTATGACCTGCCACCAGCACATTTTTCATTTTTAACCGGACATAGTGACAGTCAGTGCCAGCAAAAAATTGAAGCTGTTACCTGAATTATTTGAACACAAAGCTTTATTAATCATAAATTGAATCAGAGTTAAAGCAGTTCTGTGTATTTTGCCAACCCAGATCAGAACAGAGTCACTCACCAGTGCAAACAAATTATTTTTTTCACATTAATTTTCACTCTTTATGCAGCAGATTTCTCAGTGTAGCGCTGGCTGTTTCAAGAAGCAAAACTCTGCAGCACCTGCAGACTGAGTTGGGCAAACAGAGTAAAGAGAGAATCGTATTTTGATCAGCTTTAATATAGTAAACAGTGATCTATTAAAAACATGCCCAGTTTTATTCAGAATATCTCTTTATTTTCTCTCGAATAAACAGTGGTCATGTAATGTTGTTATCATGTGTTATTTACTTTTTGCATGCCCAGTTTTGTTGGCCAAGCAGCTTGAAATCAACATTAATTTCTCTGTTTTTTCTCTAGCATCACTTGAGACTCGGCTAAGATGGCAGATATTGACAAGTAAGTGCATCTATTAGCAGTACTAGTCTTTATCAGACAGTATGCCTCTTTGGCATCTTACTCTCTTTTGATCACCCTTTTTAATGTTTGTGATGCCTGCAGTAGGCTTCAGGGATCTTTGACAATTAAAAAGGAAAACACCTGCTGTGACATAACTGATTTGGGTGTGGTTGGAAACACATCATCATTTAACAGATAGTGGGCAGTGAAGCAGTGGGGCTCTCCCTTGATCAGCTTTTAAGGTTATTTTCTAAGACTTGGAATGTTTTTAATGTCAAATCCAGTTAGAATTATGTCACCAAAGTTTTTTGACAAAGTAACCACAAACACATGGACTGCTTACAACATTTTAGTGACACACCTAGCCATCTGTCCAACAGGACTGATGTCCAGCAGTTTTCACACAGCAGAAACATGTTCCACCATTGCTGGCCATTGATGTTTCACCTCATGCTATGTATGGACAGGAGGCTAACACGCCTTGCTGGAAAAGCTATATTATGTTAAGATTGAGCTTGCTTGCACTGCATCTTTAAGTAGGGTGTCATGTTTCAGTGCTTGGAAACAGCATCATGGATTAAAAAGGCCTACAGGTTTGATTACTGCTGGAGTTGTTTAGAGCTTGGTTTAAATAGCTGTGACTGTATATTGTCTGTGCACTAAATACAACTGAGCTTCCCTCAGTTAGTATCAAGTGTGCCCTTGAGCAAGGCTTTTAAGTAGTGTTTCAGCTATCGCTCATTTTGAGGGTCAAGTGCTCTTTAGATCATTCTTGTGTCCGGTTTTGAAGATAAAGATGTATTTATTGGTGAGGTTATTCAGTGATGGAGGACTAAACAAGTTTCCCACCATAATTTGCAGTTCTAAAAATCAGTCATGTTTTGAATTAAAAAGTAGTTCACTATTTTCATTGTCCTCTTAAGCAGTTTGCAGTGAAGCAGTCACATAAACAGAATATTTTTATGTCTCCATGAGCAGCAAAGACCAGGCTGAGATGGACCCAGCAGATATGGAGGATGTTGAAGAAGTGGAAGAAGAGGAGACGGGAGAAGATGAAAACAGCAAAGGTAGGTCTATATACCAATATAGCACAGTACAGATTTTTGATGGTGTAATTGCTGGCAAAGTATAATTGTTTATTGATGGTCTGTGCCTTTGAATATATTAATGCATAAATGTATTAATAGTTGTAAATGTATGCTAATTTGTGCAAAAGATGGAAAGGTGTATAAAATCTTGTAAATCAATGTTTTTACAAAACCATTTAACCATTCAGATGTTTATCTGTAAAATGATAATATTTTAGAGTAACAAAGGAAGCTGAGCCAGGAAACACTAATCTGCATTTTGTTTTGGGCTCTGATCCATATTCAGTAACTGATTCACATTTGATAAATTAACCCTCCTCCAGCTCACTATGGATAGGTATAGATACTTGGTTGGCCTTGTCTATTTGTAGCAAGTTTGAATTGTCTACAACTTGTAAGTCAGTCATAAGCTCATTCTAATTAACTATGACTGATCCCTCATAGGGACCACACTTCCTGAAAAGCCTTACATGAGGTCTGGAAGCTAGGGGGAGATTATAAATGCGTAGGTAATGCACAGTAACAGCTTTTAATTGGTAACATACCAGTTAAACTCAGATTAAGAAACTTGTCGTATCACAAATTAAGGGTTCCATGTTAACCCATGACAAACTAAAGGGACAGCATTTCCCAGCGCAGCTCATGAGATTGGTGAGACTGAGTTAAAAACAAATGGTAAACTGTCTGCTGTTGCCACAATGTGAAATAAACAGCAACTATCCTTGAGTTTATTCACCATCGCAGAGCTACTGGTATCAAACCTATAACCACAAGGCTGTCCATCATTTTGACAGATTAGGACACTGAGTGCAATCTACCGTAACCTTAATTAATTCACACCCAAGCTATCAATAACCACAGGTAGACTAGACCAGCTTTACCACAATAACCACAGGTAGACCAGCTTTACCACAATAACCACAGATAGACCCCTGTGCTGCTTGACATGAACACAGAATAAAGTGAAGGAAATAAAGATGAGGATAGTTTTTGGCATCACTTAAAAATGCAGGGTGGTGAACAACATGCTTGTGTGCTAACAGATTCTGTGTTCTTTTGTTTTTGTCCGAGACCAGGAATATTTTAAGGAGGACCAGTTATACTGGTTTGCCCTTACTGTTTTCCATTATGCTGTGTTTTAATCTGAAGTCAGCACTGTGCTAGACTCTACTTTAAAAAAGGGAGGAGGGGTAAATAATTAAACAAACATAAAAAGTAGTTCTTTAGAGGAGACATTACTTTTCAGCAACTGGATATTACGTTACTCAGGACCTTATTGGACCTTATTGGACCTTATTGGACCTTGTATGCTCTGATTAATCAGGCATGCAGGCTAACACTATTCAATTTATAGGTTTTAGTGAAAACTTAACTCTACTCCTGGTTGTCTTCACCACATAATTGGAATTAAGGAATAAGATGGGTAACAGGGTACCAGCTTTAAAATGAAAGCTTTTCCTTTTTAAAAAAGTGCTGTGTTGGGCATCCATTTAGTGCAGATGTGAACAGCTACTCATGTGGATTTAGGAAAGGATTTGTAAAAAATAATTTGGCAAGTTTGTTGGCATGCTTTAGTGCCCTCTGCTGTCACTGCGGAAAACAGTCACTCAGTTGCTTCATGTGGCATTGTTGACAAGAAAACTGACCACAGGGATGGCAACAGTTCATTTTTTCTCTCCATGCCCCTCATGCATTCTCCAAATTTGCTCAATGGGCTTGTATTAAATGTTTGTATGATTGATTCACTTTAGAAAATTAAATGCTATCAAATAGGCTATATGTATTATCATCATTTAAACATAAATATAAATGACAGGGAAAAATTAACTATGAAAGTTTTTACAACTCTATCAAACAAAATGAAGGGCAAGGTTTAAAGCAATCTCTGACTCAGACTTACATTACAGTAAGGGCAAGTGATGATTTTGAAGTTGACATCATTGCACACATTTATAGTACAGATGTCAAAAGTTTTTTGTGGAGCATCTGTGGTGACCCCAAACTCCATGGGCATCAACAGGGCGTTGTTTTTTAATTGATGAAGGAAAATGGTTTGTAGTGGCCATAACAATAAATTCTCAAGATAGATTCCCTCAGTACTCTAGGCAGAGCCCAAAAAGTTCAGTTGCAACTGGCTTTTATAGAGCATTAGTTTAGGGGCATGCTTGAAATTATAATCCATCTAAAATATATTCCCGAATATTTAACACTCAGTTTCAGTATTCATATGTGTGAGCATGCTAAAGGAGTCGTTTGATAGGTGTCATTTAGTTAATGTTTCTTCTGGAGCAAATGACAAAGGAATTCATTTTGGCTGCAAAGTTCCAACTGTGTACAGTATTCCACCACCAGTCACCTTGCATGCCTGTATGTGGTATGTGTTGTTAAGATTATTGGTGAAGTATCCCTTCTAAGAATTGTTCTGATTCTAAAAGTAAGTTTGGTCAAGGTCAGAAAGGTCATGTAGTCAGTTTGGAGAATGTCTGGTGAGGCACTCAAATTATTAACTCAAAATCATTTTTTTTATCAAAACATTCAGCCCAATAGCTGAGTTCACACAAGCATAGGTGTATTTATTTGACTGGATGCTGAGCCTGGGACAGCTGCTCTGAGCTAGCTGGTAACACATTACAAGCAAAATACCCAGGATGTGCCAACAGAGAAAACTGACTTCCAATCTCTTTAATCTTCTCACCTGCCAGCAGCGATCTGACTGAGCTTTGATAGGTGCAAGCAATGTGTCGGACACTTGGATTGTACCATCTGTCACCTGTCTGGTTGTACAAAAGGGGGACAATCTTTATTGCTGACTGCCACCTCTTGTGCCTATGCAGCGCTGGCAGTATGCACATTATTAATCAGACTTCATTTAGTGTTAAGGTTATTTTATTTAAATCTCACAACAGGCAAAATGTAATTTTGGGTTGGCTTACATACTCTGGGAATCACAGACAGTGCTAAGGTGTACAATATGCCAGATGGCTTAAATATTGCAGTTAGGATTGTAACTCTGACTTGATAGAATACCAGATATGTCTTCAGCTTGTAATTCCTTTTCCAAAACTCATCAAAATATAAGCATACCAACCATTTTATAGTCCTGAATTGCTTTAACCGCCTTCAAATTGCACTTTTGAATGTTTATGAATGTGCTTATGTCCTCAGCTCGTCAGCTGACTGTGCAGATGATGCAGAATCCTCAGATCCTGGCTGCACTACAGGAGAGATTGGATGGTCTGAATGGCTCACCGTCAGGGTACATGGAGAGGTGAGACATAATCCATGTTTTGCTGGTAACTTAGTCTTTGAAAAAACTTATGCAGCTTTCTCCCTTAATTAGTTGTCACAAAGCAGAGTCAGATGCTCAGCATTTAAAAGGACTTTAAAACAGAGAAGACGCTTTTGATAGCAGTGTGCTACTTAACTGCATCATAAACAGTAAAGTAAAAGGCTGGTAAACATTTTCATTGATCAAAACAACAATATTTTACATTTAACCTCATATTTTCTGAGTTGTTTTAACTTGAAATTGGAAACAGTTCAAAACATAAAATTAAGATAATGGAAAATGAAAATTTATAAATAAAATTTGCAGTTGAAATACTCTGACTTCTTTTGCTAGAGGCTATCAGTCATATGTTGTAATTGTTTACTTGCTCTTGGATGGTAGGTGGATGTTTTTCCTCCTCCAATTACATACTTAAATGCTAATTAGTTTGCTAAGCTGTGACTGTGCCTTGAGAAGCGATGATTTTATGTAAATCAAGTTCAAGCCAAGTTCAGTCATATTCATGTTAAGCAGCAGTATTTCAGTAAAAGATAAAACCACTGAATCCCTAGGTGAGAATACCTAAAAGTAGCTGACGTTCATCCTGCGACTGATAGGCTGAGCCCATACGGAGGCTACAGTAAGGTTTTAATGCACTGCTGCTGAGTTACTCACATGAGAATGTCAAGCCTCAGCCCACATTAGGTCAGTCACTAACAATCTCAATAGCAGAAAAAAAATGGTTCAGTTTCACTGACTTTACCTTGTATAAAGCAGCTTAACAGGCAGCCAGTTATCAGCAGATATTTAAAAAGCATAAAAACAATTTGAGCAGAGTGTGCAAGTAAAGATTAGCAGACACCCTAACGGATTCCTTCTCAAATGGTCCAAAAAAATACAAGCATTTTGTAGGCTGAAAACAACATTGAAAATAGTCACTGAAAAGGTGTTTACCCTGTAGAACCACAATCAAACCTCTTGGCTCACAGACTGGCCATTCCCTGGAGCTGACAGCAGTGCACTGAACGAACTAAGAGGGGGTAACCCCAGAGTTGTTGAAGAATCTCCAAGCCTGTCTATTAGAAGCAAGAAGCATTGCTTTGGTTTATGTTCATTGAGCAACTGTTGTATTGAGTCCCAAACAGAGTATTCTTTTAAAGATTTATTTGTTGTCTGTTTAACTGTGGGCTTTGTAATGGGCACTGAGTGTATAATACACAGTTGTGGACTTAAAATTCTTGTGTTTTGTATTTCTTGCTATCTGCCATTGCTTTTTTAAATGACTGGATAGTGATTGAAAAGGGGCTATCTACTGAAAAACATGAGTCCTGTGTTGGGTTAAGTAACACTTGTGCTGGATGATAAAACAGAATGGAGATGGGATTGTGGTAAAATTTACAATGATAAATATGTTAAGCTTCAGATGCTTCATATGTATAGATATAACAGTGTCTCACACGGCAGGCATAAAGCCTTGTGTTGAGGCTGTTGGCTGAGCTCCTTACACACAGTGGACAGCATTAAAACTTAAGACCAGAGCCTGCAGTGGGTTAAAGTTAAAATTAATTTTAGATATGTGTTTTATATGTGTTTTACCAAAGTCGGAGACAACAATGCACATTAACAGAAGGCAGACAGTGTGATTAATTTGTCAAACAAAACATTAAGTTGTCATTCTCATCTTCTGCCACTATGCATGCAGTATGTCTCTGCATTTTCTTAAATCCACATCTGCTTTGTTTTATGCAGCTTCACAGAGCTCGCTATGCCACAAAGTGAAGAGAGTGAACTCACGTTATCCTCCACACCTGACGAGAATCTAAAAATGTATACTAATAATAATAATATCAATGACATAGAAGAAATTTTCACATATATTATACTAGGGCGTGGTAATAACATGAGACTAGGCGCCAGTAAAAAAACAAAGAAAACATATATTTCTTATAGAATGATGAGCATGCATTTTTTTAAACGATTATTTGAAATTCATAACTCATCCTCACTCTCCCTGAAGTCAACTGAGATCTCCAGAGTTTCAGCTCTAGGTTGTGATTTCGGCACTATAATACCAGCTGTTCACCCTCTTGTCTTTATGCATGCTCATTACCATCCCAGATCAGGCTGATGACATTTGGTGTTTGCAAACTTACAGAGTTTAACAGATCTGTCTCCTGAGGTGCATTTGTTGGTGAAGACAGAGAAGAGCAATCAATTCCTAGAGCACTTGCAGAAATATGAGGCATTAATTTATGTGAGACACAGATTCTGCCTATTACTTCTGTTTAAAAGAATCACTTGAGTGGGTGAATGTTTTGGCAATCAGTTATGTTTTTGTGTAACAGGAGTACTTAGTTTGAAACAGTGTGTGTTTGTTGTTTAAAAATCCCACTTACACTCACTGTGGTTCAAAGTTTTAATACTTGGCATGAAATGTCTTAGAGGGGGTGAGTGTTTTTTATTGCCATCTCAGTTTGTGCTTCTCATGGATGAACTGGATCAACCAGATGTCTTAAATGTAATAATAACCTAAGATCAGGGATAGTCAGTGATGGCAGCTACTGAGATGCTATGCAACTGTAGTAGTGTGTCATGACCAAGGGGCTGTGCCACCTAGTGTTCCTCTTCTCAGCAAAACCATCAGCATGCAGCTCTGTAACTTGTCAAGTATTTGGCAATCACCAACAAACTCACCAGTTACAACATCCTAGCACTTGGGACCAAACATGCATTTGCTTGCCAGGACAGTGCCGGCGTTTTAACTTACCACACTGCAGAGAAACTTGAGTCTGTGCAGTCTGACTACAGCTCTAAAAGCCCGGGGACAACAATCATGTCAAAATTACTGCTCAAGAATTCAATAAATGTTCAAGGCTTCAGCCCCACCCAGGGCATGTGAGTGTAGTGGAGCAGCAAGAATTTGTAGTTCTTGCCCACTGAAGGGTTTGTTCCATCAGCTCTCCCATTCAAAGCTACTATAGACGACTCTGCTCAATATCACTTGGAACTCAATTTAGATTTCCCCCGCTCCACTAAAATTACTTGCCACTCGCATCAGTTAAAGAAACTAATTGTGCTATATTTTAATTTTAGATAAAACATTTGCCAGACCAATTAATAAATAGTAAAGCTGGAAACTTATACTGGTTTCTTCCAAAGCTGCTTTAAGTATTTAATCTAGTTAAAAAAAACAAAACCCAAGTCAATTTAAATTTAATGTTAACCTTGTTAAAGCTAATAAAAACAGTCAGACTGTGGGTTATTAATCAAACTTTTTTATTAATTCAACAAGTTAAGACCACTGTGCTCAAACTAACCAATGAATTTATGAAAAATAAATGCATTTGTTGATTAACGCCTTATAACCCACACAGGTCAGGCTGAAAAAACAAACTGCTATTGTTATCCTGTAGTGTTTCATGAATAGCTGGTTACACCTTTCTGGCTCATTTCCTTTTAAAAGTGCTTTGTAAACTCAATTTTCAATTTCATTGCAGACAATGTTTGACAGAAACCAGTGTTAACAATATTTTATGTGGGATGCGCATGCTTCAGACTAATGATGTAAGCAGTACCAGAGCAGATGTTAGTTGATGCACTAGCTTTCCCTGTTTTGGTTCCATCCGCAATCCATCCAAAATCCTTCCTCTTTCCTGAACTGTGCTCTATACTTGTGCTCAGTCCACAGCAGAGCAGTCGGAGGCTCATTACAATGGCATTAAATGTCATCAATATCTTTGCTGAATGAATTGTTGTTGTAGTCTTTATAGCACTATAGCTTTTTTTCTCTTAACTTCATTTGCCAGGGTGCCCTGCAGAATATTGAGTAGTATTTGATAACAGAGACTGCAGTAATTTCAAGCTCAAGCATAATATTAGAACTAAAATTAAAACATGAAAAACAGCAACTGAAAGAACAAATTAGGTTAAGCAGATAACAACATCGATCTAGTCAATAATAAAAAAAAAAAAAAGAATACAAAGGGTAGAGGAACAAAATCTTAATGAAATCTTGACGCTCTTCTTTGGTAACTTCCTTAACCAAAGGTAAAATCTATGAAGGACTCTTTACTAATTGTGGAGAAAAATTTTCAGAGGCCACAAGGAACAGTTTGCATCATTCACCTTGGAAGCCAGGCTGAACTCCTCAAGCATAAACCAATGAATTTGTGTAAAAGTAAGATATTGTTTCTTCACTTTTCTGTTAAATTGAGAAAATCTTTAAACATTTTCTTGGCATAGTTAAAGTTTGCTTACAGTGTGTCCTGGAAGACCGCCCTGACTTATCATCTAGGGAGAGTGCTGCTCATCCTCAAAGCTCTCAACAGATTAACTTCTGAGGCAGAGTCCACTCTGGTACCGTTTGCTCCCAAGCTTTTAAATCTAAAAACACTGAACAAAATGTACTTAAAAGGGAGCAGAAAAATAAATGATCACCAAACTGTTATCAAGCGGCAACCACCAAGACCAGAAAATGAAGGCAAACATGGAGCTTCCAAAAACAGTTCCTTGAATGGCCACTTGAGGCTGGCTCCAAGAGCAAGCCAATCCCAGGAGAGCCCACATTAAAAGACCAAATCCTATAGCAGAAATAAGCATGTTTATAATCTGTTTTTTCAGAGAATTCACTTACTTAGGGCTTAATGTCATACATAATTAAGGGCATGCCCACTTTAATTGACAACAGCAGCAGGCTGTCTGCTAGGTGTCACAAAATCATTGGTAGCAATATGAATCCTTTCCAGCTCTATCCTCTATTTCAAATATGGTCCCTTCTGGCTACAAACAAACATTGTGGCAAAGGCCATAAATGCTAAACTTGAGGCATCATAACAAGACTCCACAAACCAATGGGTACGCAGTGATGGATACATTGAAAAGCTGCACAAATCAAACACAAATTAGGATCCAGCTTTTTCAATTTGATGTTGTGTGTACTTCTACTGTGTTTTAGCATATTGATTGTACATATTTACTTTTTTGTGTAATTGGCTGTAATTGTATCTATTCTTATTAAAGGATAAATAAAAAAAAAACAATGACCTTTATGCCGATAATTTTCCAGGATTGTACTCACATCTTCTCTGTTCTGTCATCCCACAGTTTACCAAAGGTTGTAAAGAGACGTGTAAACGCCCTCAAGAACCTGCAGGTCAAGTGTGCTCACATTGAGGCAAAGTTCTATGAAGAAGTACATGAACTGGAGAGAAAGTACGCAGCCCTCTACCAACCCCTCTTTGACAAAGTACGTCATTTACACACTTTCTTTTTAAAAATCATCCTTTATATGTATACTGTACTAAACAGTTCTTAGCTTTGAAGCCTGTTAATAACATTGAAATTTGAACCATAAATTAAACTTGCACACAATAACGTGTCACAAGTAATTGCCAGGCTAAGAGAGGAAGGGTGATACTGATGACAAGGGGTCGTTGTATTGTTAGTAATTTCAGGAGCAAATGAGTTCTGCAGAAGTAGAGAGAAAGAGGAAGGAGGGACTTCCAGGAATGGGACTCTGTACTGCAAGACACTGTAAGAGAGTAGAGAAAGTGATAAAAGAAGTGTTATTTTTACTAGCCACTAGAAGCTGTGAACATTCACGTGAGCCTACTGATTGGATGGTTGGCTGCAGCTCCAAGGAAAGTTAAAATAACGATATTAAAATCGACATTGAAGCTTTATTGTAAAATCTCAGCAGAAGTTTTGAATGTCAAAGAATGACATTTGGTACAGCTCTGCTTCAGTTCTGCAGCTAGAATAACTTTTGTTCACCTTCTTGTTATGGTGCATATGTCTATTTTTAGCAAGGCTTAAATGTATTAAAAGCTTCAATTGAGCCTCATTTAGTACAGTTATAGTCTAGGTTTTCTAAAAGCACAGTTTTACATGTCAGCTTCACAGTTTAGTTGCCTTTGAAAGAATAATGAACTTGATGATTGTTGGTGTTTACAACTTATTGAAAAGAAACAGGTGATACATAACAAAAGAAATACATAATGTCGTTGATGGATTCTCACAAAGAATTCTTTGGCAGCCTGCCATTTTTAAGCTGAAATGAGCTGCTGTGCATCCAGTCAAAACAGCCCCCCTCTTCACATGCACAGGCACACCCACACTCAGCTCTATCTTTGATCTTTGAAACAACCCCAGGATTTAGAAGCCGCTCAGGAAGCTCCTCTGATCCATTTTAGAGTTAGATATAAAATGGATTGTTTCAGCAGTCTCTGTAAAGCATACGACAGCAATAAATGCTACAATATCACCTATAGCATTTTGTTGTTTACACTTGAATTGGGGGCTGTAATTTTTTTTTTTTGGAAAATGTCAGAAAATGTTGAAATGCTCTTCACAACTTTACAAACCAAAGGTGATGTCTTTGTATAGTTTCTCAGTTTTAGTTAGAAAAGAAGCATATCTTGCATTTACTGGAGACATTTGTTAAGCTTGAACAAGAGAATTTGAAGTCAGACTTGTCTAAATGTGTTTGAAGATTAAACAAAATGTAATCACAGATTAATTTGCCCATTAAGAAACTGATTAATCAAGTAATAATTGGCCTCACCTTGAACTGAGTGTTTTAATGTTCTTTGGACTTATCCATACTTTTGTAAAAACCATAAAGATGTAAATAAGACTTAAGAGGCTTCTTTGCCAAAAGGATTTTTTCATGGTTTGCATAAAGGAGATACTGTAAAATTGACAGCAATGACATTTAAACATTTTTACATTGTTCTTCATTGAAATAACTGAGATTTTGCATTTTTTCTTGTTAACAAACCATGTAAAGGTGAGATACACTTAATTTAAATAGAGTGTCTCAGGGCCAGGTACCATTAAATGGAAAGAAACAAATGTGACATTTCATAAATGTGTGGCTAGTGGTCTCGAGATAAGTTTTGTGACTCCAGTGATAAACCTGACAGTTTCTATAGTTGCACTGTCATGGCACCTCAAATATTGGTGCGTGACTCAGCAGTATTGACTATGTTGTTGATCAATATAGAAGACTGCATGATCAATAACATGGCACAGCAAACGACTCTGTCATCAAGCAGAGGATTTACCCTGCTACCTGCATGGACCATATTCTATACTGTCAACCCATATGTTTCTCAGGTCGTTAATGCAGCAGCTTTAAGGCTTATTTTCATGTAAACAAACTGAGGTCAGAGGCAGCCACTTAACCAGTAATAGCCACTGTTCTGTTATTACTGCACAAGTGCAACATAACATAGGGCCAACATAACATGGGGCCACTACTCCAAACTTGACCTTCATTTGTTTTCTCTTGTTCTTCACAGAGAAGTGACATAGTGAAAGCAGCATATGAGCCCACAGATGAGGAATGTGAATGGAAGGCAGATGAGGAGGAAGAGCTGACAGTAAGTAAGCAGGTACAGGTGACGTATACACCTGCATGCTTCCTGTCTGTGGGCACAAGGCTTTCTGCCTTTATTCTTTTTTTTCTTCTTGTTTTACATGTTATGCATGGAGTTTATAGTCTCATCCAGAAAAAAAAAACACTTAACTTTCTAAAATGGCTACTGTGCATTCAGCAGGAAAAACATAGGGTTTTTTGGCACTATCTCTGATTTCAGATGTTTGTATTGCAAAGCAGCAGATGAAATCATTGAAGCTTGTGTGCTGCTTTTTTTCCTTCGTCTAGACCTCAGCGCTGAGTGCTGTTTTTTGGGTGTAGGTGGTGAAGAGCTTGTTGTTACATATGGTGTACTGAATGAAAATATATTTGCACAAGCTGTATTTTGAAGAAAATGTGTCTCCATTAATCAGGATGAGATGAAAGAGAAGGCCAAGCTAGAGGAAGAGAAGAAGGATGAGGAGAAGGAAGACCCCAAAGGCATCCCCGAATTCTGGTTAACAGTTTTCAAAAACGTGGATCTGCTCAGCGACATGCTGCAGGTATGTTCATCCAGACGGCTGTTGGGGAGCTGGTAAAAATGGGTCACAGACTGTATTTGCCTCCAGCAATGAAAAAAATCAGAGTTTGGTTCCACCTGCTGGCCAAGTTGTGTAGAGCATGGGTCTGTGAACTATGATAAACAAATGCATGTTGAATGGATTGTTGGATTGTGTAAATGTTTTGGTACTTTCTCTCCTCAGGAACACGATGAACCCATCCTTAAGCATTTACAAGATATTAAAGTAAAATTCTCGGATCCAGGACAGCCCATGGTGAGTGAGCATGACTCATTTGAAACCAGTCCGTTGTGCTTGAACTGCCTGTAACCGTTGTGTTCGCCTTTGGTCTTTCTTAGAGCTTCACGTTAGAGTTCCACTTTGAGCCCAACGACTTCTTCACAAACACAGTGTTGACGAAAACCTACAAGATGAGGTCAGAGCCTGATGAGAATGACCCTTTCTCCTTCGATGGACCAGAGATCATGTGCTGCACAGGGTGAGAGCAGCATCAAACTTTTTTTAATGTCCTTGTGATATAAATTCAGTTTTCTAAGTCATAAATATGCTAAGCTCTTGCTAAGCTTTTTTTTTCTTTTGCCGGTGAAAGATTCAATGAAAAGTTTTCCCTTTAATCCCATTTTTGTTGCGGTGCTTTTAGTCTATACAAAAAACATGAGTACTTTCAGGATTGTTATTGTTTTATTTGCCATGTTGTCAAAGGTCTTCATAATTTTATGTCAACCTTATATTGTGTTTTGACCTGTTACTTAATTTAACACTTCCATCTACAAACATCATGACATGTACCAGCTGTTTTCCTCTGTATCTCCATTATTTCTTCAAACAATTTCTAAGAGGAGAACATCCTCATCAGCCACTAAAATAAGCTCAAGAATGTCAATGTCAGTAGACATTTAAAGTGTTTAAAATTGACTTTATTTTCTACCGTGTTCCAGTTGCACGATTGACTGGACGAAGGGCAAGAATGTCACGTTGAAAACAATCAAGAAGAAACAGAAGCACAAGGGCCGTGGCATAGTGAGGACAGTCACTAAAACAGTCCCCAACGACTCCTTCTTCAATTTCTTCACCCCACCAGAGGGTAAGGACGACTGGTTAAGCATATAAAAGCTATACAAAGTTTTACCTACACAGTCGTTTGTACCTGTTAGATGTGTGTGTGCGCTTTAACTAACTTTAGTTATCTCCACTTGTCTACAGTTCCAGAGAGCGGAGAGTTGGTAAGTCATGCACACACACACAAAAAAATTGTTAAAATGTCCAAAACGTGATTTTGGCAGTCCTCAAAAATTGATTACGAGAACAAGTTACTTTTATAACTTTTATGGTTTCTTGTCAAAATGCTTCATATATATGTAAGCCCTCATTTTGACTAAAGGCTGGCACTTAAATGTTAAATGTTCTGGTTTAGTGTGGCTTTTAGGTGACTTACTGTTTATCTCTTTTTCATCAACTTAGCTTACCATGTCAATAATAAATATACCAGAACACATAATTCAAAACTTTTTGATAGGGCCGATCTAAAAATAAGAAAATAATGCTTAATGTCTATTGTCTGATTTTGTCATTAGCTGCTGTTAGTGAGTTCATGCACGGATGACCTCTAACATTACTTGTTTAAGCTCTTAATTGGTCAGCATTGCTGGTTTGTTCTTCACTAAGTAGAGAAAGCAAACATACAGTTGGTGTGTCATTTAAAGTCCTTTTTCTTCATAATGTCTAACTTGATAAAACTGGTATACATTGCATATTTGACTGTGTCTGTTTCATTGTGCCTGATTAATTAATCACATCAGTTTTTCACACCTTACAAACAAAACTATGCTAATATGTAGAATAAACATTATTTTTATTTATTTTAGAGAAATAACAGTACTCATGTTGGTATATTTGTATTTGAAACAAACAATATGCAACTTTTTTTTCATATACTCAACATAAAGGTGTATTTGACATTCATGATTTTTAATGAGGTTTTACCACATAAGTATAATCACTAAGGTGATGACTGATAAATCAGCGTACAGCAGTTTTCTGTTTGAGTGATTCTTTCTCAATTTTACATATTTCATGAAATAACCCTCGAACAAAAAACACTGATGCATGACAGTGCAGAGTACAGTGTTACGATCTCGAGAATCATAAACAAAAACTGTTTAGAAAGGTGTTACTAATGACACCACACTGGAATTCAGTCAAGTTTTTTCTTCAGGCACCCTGTGAAAGTGTGTTTCCCTGTGGCACTTTATATTTAATAACACTATTCGTACACTGTTGTGGCTGTTATGATAATTGCCAAATAACTAAAAACGAAGAGGATGAGTAATATACCTTATATTTTTTTCATGTTTTTTAAGGGGCAGTTGTTCAACAATAAACTATACCTGGCATTTCTGTTTTCAGGATGAAGACTCAGAGGCAGTCTTGGCTGCAGACTTTGAAATTGGCCACTTCATCCGTGAGCGTATCGTACCTCGAGCTGTGCTCTACTTCACAGGAGAGGCCATCGAAGATGATGAAGACGATGTGAGTGATGAATCAATACTCAGGTTTCACAGCCTCTCTGGTTTGGTTGAACATGTTGTAAGCTTGGTCATATTAGAATGAAGAAAAGCTGCAATTATAGGAGTTTTGCTTTATTCTTCTTTGTCTTTTCAGCTGTGACATGTTAGAAATGTGCTAGTTATAGTGGGTTGGGAGAGACCTTAGTTTTTTACTTTTTGGCTAAATTCATTTGGCCTCATAGAAATTGAGACGAGACATTGTCCTCACGGAGAACTCCTTTACAGGTATTCGTATTTTTAAGATTTATTTGGGAGCAAAAGTTAACTCTCACGGTTGTGTTTTACAGTACGATGAAGAGGGTGAGGAAGCAGATGATGAGGTAAGACTATCTAAGGCCACAGTTCATGTATTAAAATAACTAATTACAACATAGAAGAAAGAGGACTTAAGTGCTGAGTCACACACTGCTGAGGAAACCCAGTAGTCTAAAGTTTCTCTGTGCTGTGTGTTCAGGAAGGTGAGGAAGAGGCTGATGAGGAGAATGACCCTGACTACGATCCCAAGGTGAGATCACCCCTCCCAACACACGCACACACACATACACATTCATACACACACACACACACATAGCCCCTCCCTCTCTTAAGATCTCTGGTGTCCTGAGAAAGACCATAGTCAGCTGTTCTCCACTTTGTTGGCTCAGGATACTCTTCTCTAAAAGTAAAGCAGCTCATACTGGAGGTTTGATGGCTGCAGTGAACTCTAAGAGCCTTACACAGTTCATGATTGACTTTAATGTCGTTAAAGTGACAAATGTTTCGCAGTACGCCATCTCGGTGCCCTCTGGGGTTCCTGAACTGCAGGTAGAGAACGGCTGTCCTAAATTGACCTGTCAGATTTCAACATACAGAATACATACTGTCAAATGCATCTCATTTTACACCAGCTTTGGGTTTGCTTCAGCTTCTTTTGTGTCGTGATCTTTGATTTGACTTCCAGACAAATAAACACTCCCAGCAGATATTTTACTCTTTTTACCAATGTCTTAACTAAATCTTGAACCTGTATTTTCAACAGTCAGTAAAGTCTTACATGCATGTTGTACTAAAACATTAACATCAAACAACACGCAGATCCAGTAACCTTAACCAAAAAGATGAGTATCCCAGTAAAAAAATATCCTCATAAAATATTCATTTCAGTGTTGTTATTGATATTTTTGTCTCAATCAAAAGCTTGTTGTAGAAACTGTCGTCCAATAAATGTATATATAATGTAGTTATTTTGAAACAAAGCACACTAATAGTGTATACCTGCAAAATGTAATTGCAATTCCACTAAGACAAATAACAGGTCCTCTCCTGTAGGCTCTGTTTATTCACTGATATTTTCTGCTTCACCACGTTCCGGATGGAGGTAATGTAGCTGAAAAACAGAATAAACAGAGTCTACAAACGAGAAGCTGCAGAAGTTCAAAAGGATTGCAAGCAACAATAAGACAAATAAAAATCTCTTGATACATAATGTGTTAGTGTATCATCAGTGTGTTGCAACACTGGTGTGTACACTCTTTGTTTACATGGTAAGGTTTTCACAGCACACACATACACAGAGGTTTAGAGTGCTTTTTGTAGTGAGATTTTTAAGATTTAGACAGAGTTTGGGAGTTTCTTTTTTTTTTTTTTTTTTTTAACCAATCTGAAGCAGCTTGTCAACTTGACATTGACACAATATAAAAGAGCATGACCTTTGCTTCTTTGCTAAACAAAGTCGTCTTTGACATTCTGTATTCTGCTAGTTTTTGCTTTTTTTGATTTTTTCTCCTATTCATTAATGTTTCTTCATCTCCGGTCACTTTGGCATCTTTTGTCAGCTATCTTTAAATTTTTCCTCACTAGGTTTAAGTGGTGACAGTAGAAAAATAACCCTATCCTGGTAGGTACAGCTTGTGAATTGTCAGCTTACTATCATCTCACCCCCTCCGTCACCCCCACCCTCTCAGTTTTGGGTTTTGCTTCTTTTTTTTCCCTCCTGTGTTTTCCCTCCTTCATCCACCTTTCTGCACCCCCAGCCCACACATGAGCACCCATCTCCTTTGCCGCCGTGCTGCACCCTCCCTAGTTACTAACCCACTGGTTTGTTGTTGGTTTTTTGAAATTTAACCCATAGTGAGTAATGCATTTGCACCTGTATTATTTCTGTATGTTGAAGCTAGTCCAGCCCCCCCCCCCAATGTTGATTTTGTCCTGTCCACAAATGCAGGCTAGTTTTGAGTTTTTGTCAGGATGAGGGTTTGTCTGCCATAAGTATTGTGCTTTGTTTTGGATGTTTTATTTATTTTTTAAATTACCCATGTAACCATCATCCATTCATTCGTCCATGATTTTTATCTTCCTTCCTGTTCACATTAGTTCTGTTCAGCTGCCTTTTCTGTATAGATCTGCTTTTAATGCTGGTATAATGTCCTTGGAGTGCTGTTTGTGTTCAAAAGCCTGACCAATAGTTGGCAGATTACCAAATACACAGAATGCCAAAAAAGCGTTTTATCTTCCTGAAGGTGCCATCATTGCCAGCAATAATGGCCTGTTTTCTGTTGTTTTCATTAGAAACTTGATTACTTACAGCATATAGAAATAAAAAAGGAAGAAAACGAACAAGACAAGTCATTCAGCAGACACCACAATGCTGTCTGCAATAGAAGCAGAGCTGTGACTTTGATGAAAACTAGAGTCTAAAATCTTGTCTCACACAGACTGTTTTTGGAAGCAAAATGATCAAGCTTCAGCTGTGGCCAAATGTATTGCACAATGGCTAAAATGACCTTATGCTGTTCAGTCAGAATGGCATCAGGCCATCAAGCGCAGCCTGAGCAGCTGCAGTGTGCCATCACCTCCAGAAGTGTCAGATGTCTGCTGGAAGGACGCCCTTACCCCAACTATGATGGGGTCTTAATTATCTCTATGCACTTCCAAAACAGTTGCCTTTGTGTTTTTAAAACTAAATGATTTAAGCATAATTACTCAAAACATCTTTAGCAGATAATAAGCTGTTTGATTCCCATTTACTCATTACCATCAGAGCACAATTTTTTTTATACACAAACTCAAAGAAATATTAAAACATCCTATCATTACTGAAGATTATATAGCTTCGTGTAGCTTAGGCTTTCAGTTATTTTATTTTACTTTTTTAAAAGCCTGAACAATACTTTGGCTGGGCCACCCTGTCATTGAAATTAATGTACAGTGTGTGAGCTAGTTAATATGAAAACATTGCAAGATTACAATTTGGTTTTGAGGCTATCCCACAGTACCATTATGGATCCATCTAAGAGTTTATATTGTGATATTTATATAATATTTTTAAACTCTCACCTATTAATGTTAGAATTGGAATTTCCAGTTTTATTATAGATAACTGAGCCTGGTGGTGCACTTAATTCTTCTAGGCCACCTTAAATTTTGGTCTCTTTACATCACTTAACAAGTAAAGTCAACAACTGTAGGGACATTGTCATCAATCACTCAAGGTGGTGATGATTTTAAACCCTTTTAGTAACCACTGCATTCGTAAGGATCAGAGAGATCCATGACTAACATAGTTGTCCTTGTGTCTGTTCTTGATGGCTCATAGTATCCACTTTCATAAGTATGAATTATTTTGCTCAAAGTAACCGAGAGATGACAAGTGTTTTAGGTGGTGTTAAAAATAAAAGCAGCTTGTTGAATGTTATAGGTTTTGAAATGGCTTTGCTATGTGTAGATTTTTTTGTGTGTGTGTGTGTGTGTGTGTGTGTGGGTGTGGGTGTTTAGAGTGGTTTCCATCTTAACAACCCCTCTTCTCCTCCTCTGTGATTTCTTGCAGAAGGATGCAGCCCCCCCAGCTGAGTGCAAGCAGCAGTGAAGCCTGGCCTGGCTGCCTTGAGAATCAACTGCACTGTAATGGCTTCTCAAATTAAGAAAAAAAAAAAGAAATGAAAACAGATAAAAAAAAAAATAGTTACTTACCGCCTTATAATGTTTTGTATTTTTCTTGGTAGAGAATTTGAAGAAAAACAAAGTTTCAAGATTTTTGTTACAAAAACTCATGGTAATATACTGGGAGCTGTGTGGCTCAATATACATAGTATTTTACTAGAACTGTTTTTTTCCCTTCTCTTCCTCCTCTGTACAATAGATAGACTACAGGAAAAAAAAATCCCTCAAAAAGCATGAACTTGTTTCTTCACTGCTAAAAATAGCTCGGGTTTTTGTGAAGTCTTTTGTTGTTTTTGCTCTTAGACAACAGCTGTGGTTTAGACTGCATCGCGGCAACGTCAGTTTATAATCCCCACACCTCCTCTTCTTCCTCTTCCTCCTACCAAAGCTCCGGGTTGGTCGGTTGTGGTTGTCCAAGGTGAATTTTTTTTTTTTTTTTAATTTTCACTCTTAGTGGGGCCTTTAGCACTTGTAAAAGCACTGTAGCATTTCCTGCTCTAGTGAGGGAAGACAGATGGGTGACCTGCAGCCGGTGTCAACTCCAGTTTATCTAATCTTGCTGAGCATGGGATCCGGAGTTGGTGTTTTTGGCAACTTCCTGCACCACTTGTGCTCAACTTCTTTCCACTCTTGATACATTCCAGTAAGCAGACTGGCTGGCACCGTTGGGGAACCTCTCTTGAAGGGAGTCCATTTCTCTGTAACTGGACAGACTCATCTAAATTGAACCAAAATGAAGTTTGTTTCGACCTCTTTGTCACATAAAAAGGTCGCTCCCAGGGCTTGGTATAGCCTGGTAGAGTCTCTAACATTCCAGAGGATTTTGGAAGGCCAGTTAACCCCGCCCTCCCACCCCAAAACCCTGTGCTTCAGGCTCCTCATAGGCTCGCAGTGGCGTGGCTGTTGTCTTTTCTATAGCACTTTGTATTAGTGTGTGGTGTACCAGTGGCGTCCTGTCATCGGTTAGCTGTCTGAGTAGTCCTTGTGAGCAGCACTTTGTCTGACACCCCCTGCCTAAACGGGCTTGGAGGCCGGTGCTGTAACCCCGCTCTGTGGAGAGTTAAATTTGTGCTATCTGGTTTTGAAGTGCATTGCTTTTCTTAACGGGGGAGGCACACTTTGGCCTGTTCAGAGAGGCTTTGTAGGAACGGGGTTGGGCAGATGTAGCACAGCGATTGACAAGGAAAGGCCAGACCAGGTTTTGAAGTGCCTGTCAACATGTCAGGTTCACCAAAACCCTCTTTTTTCACTCACCAGTTTGACGTTTACCTCTTGTGTCGTCAATTTGTGACTGGTCGGGTTACTCACACAGACCTCAGCCCAGCCCCTGAGGTCCTGGTTCATTTTTATCACTGTGAAAGCAAGAGGGAAAGTGTGATAAGGCCATTACGTTGGCCAATGACCCACCACCCTCCCTACCCCAAACTCTTTCCTCTGTTACCCAGAAGGCCACAGAGAAGCATCAGAGCAATACTTAAAAGCCAGGAGGGGGACCAAGATGAAACCGTAGCCTGCTTCCCTCCCTGTCCGTTCTTAATGCCTTTATAGTTGTGCAAACAGCCAAGTGTTGGTTGTGTTGGACAGCATCATGTCCACTGTGGAAAGCCAGGGTACTTCTCATTCTGCAGGGAGTAATCAGATGATGTTTATTGGAAAAGGACGCGAAAGGGTTTCTGGTCCTCCAGCTGTTGTCAAGGCAAAATGCTATGCTACAAAAATACTAATGTACTCAATAACTGTACGTGTATGTTCATGAATAAATTGGTTAAACATGTCTAACTTGAGTGACTTGTCTTTTGTTTTTTAATTGTTAATTTTGTCTGTGATCATTTATTTGTCAAATGAACACTTTTTTTTTTAGGCCAATCACACCTATTAACACAAAGCTGAATACCTTTTTCTTCATCACAATTGTCAATAGATCACTTCTTCCTGAATATTGATACAAATGAAACACCAATAAAAGCGCAACCACTACTTGCTGATGATGTTTTGGCTGGCAGACAGGAGAAATTATTTTATGGGTGACCATTTGCCAGTAGAGGGGGCTATTGTTTTGGGATTGTACAGTGTTTGACATGAATAAACTCCATGAGTTTTATGGTTTGTAATGAAATAAAAAATGAACACAACACCATTCATATATGAATGAGATTGTCAAAAGAAACAGTAGATAAGCAGTGCATGTTTCCAACTATTTGGTCGGTTAATATCTAAAATGGAGTCTCTGTGGTAGGACAGAGCCACACCAGAAGAGAACAAAAAGTGTAGCAAACACACTGTATGAGATAATGCAACGTTAAACAACATTTACCAATGTAATATAATAGGGGAGGGAAATATACAATACGGTACTATTACATTTTAATTGTTCATTGTAATTTATCTATTAACATAGAAACAAAGTAATTATCTCTTATAGGGCTGCTCAGAATTAGTGTCTTTATTTCAAATATGCATTTGTCAGACACTTTCCTTTGTTTAATCTCAATTCACTTAGAAATTATATTTTGTATCTTTAATCAAATTAGCTATTTGCTACATTTTAAGAAGACCAGATTATTTGAGTGACCATTTTTCTATTAAGACACAATTTGGCTCACACAACCCCCAGTTAAACAATTTCATTCTTTTAGCTGCCAGAAAAGGGTTCAGGCTCTTTTTTACACAAGCTGCGCGGCCCGCGGCTTTACACCAACAAACACACAAGAGGACAAGTAGAGAGTTTTATATTCATTATAACTGTGAGTGACCACCTCTGTGCATAAAGACTGAACTGCAGAACAGTGCACAATGTATAAATTTAAGTTCCTGCTTGACCACAACCATGTCAGCAGAGGTCAGAGGAGCTTAGTCTAGTTTATTGGGAAATCTTGCTGGTGTGCTAAAGGCTCTATAATGGATTTTCATTTAAATAACTCTAAATGTAACTGATTTGGAAATGACTGCAGGGTCTCTCTTCATTGTTTCCAATCCTACTGAAATTGATGAGACCCCCGAAATCTTACCCCCTGTGTCTGGGTAGGGGTGTCAGGGGGGGAGAACATATAAAATGTATATAAAACAGAGACTGTTAGATGCTTATGCATTTAAAAATTGCAATGATAATAGTAGAAACTGTACCCACCTGCAGAGGAACTATTACTTGGCATCTCATTGTTTTTATATTGGCCGTTATAGTCACTTAACATCATTATTATTAATTTTTTCAAAATGCTTTATCAAATATTCAATTTAAGTGATTTAAAAAAAAAAAACCCACACACATTCTGCATTATTACTAGGCTGTTAATGTTTATAGTGTCTCAGGAGAGTGGGTGTCACTGAGGGGGGCGGTGCACCTCTCCAGCAGACCCCTCCCGCCCCCAAAACCCTCCTCACACACTGTGACCAGCAGCCAGACAGTTAGACAGGCAGGCAGCCTTCTCTCTACAACCCACAGCACACACCACCGCAGTCACAGCAGCATCTCATGCCTTCACCTGCTCCGGCGTAGAAAGCCGTCCGTCTGTCCATCCGTTCTCCCCGTCAAGTAGCCAGGAAGGTGGAAGCCCAAAGCGTCCAGGTGAAGATGCTGGAGAACGGGAGGAAGGTGTTCAAGGAGGGTCTGCTGGAGAAGCGGAGCGACGGGCTGCTGCAGCTCTGGAAGAAGAAGCACTGCGTCCTGACCGAGGACGGCGTGCTGCTACTGCCGCCGAAGCAGCACGACCAGCCGCATCACCACCAGCCGCACCACGGCGGAGTGGACGCGGGTAAAGTGAAGGAGCTGCACTTCGCCAACATGAAGACGGTGGACTGCGTGGAGAGGAAGGGCAAGTACGTCTACTTCACGGTGGTCATGACGGAGGGAAAGGAGATCGACTTCAGGTGCCCGCAGGACGAGGGCTGGAACGCGGAGATCACCTTGCAGATGGTCCAGTACAAGAACCGGCAGGCGATCCTGGCCGTCAAGTCGACCCGGCAGAAGCAGCAGCTGCTCGTCGTGCAGATCCCTGGCCAGAAGACGGTCCGCAGCTCGCCAAACGTTGCGTGACCTGCGGCGAGTCCCGCGGACAGTGGTGCGCCATTAGCGGTAAGACAGCATAAGAGAAAGCAAGGTTGGAGGGGGTCCTCGGGTCCGGGGATCACCTGGGGATCCCCTGCCAAATTGAAGACCCCTTTTTTCGGTTTCATTCCATGGATACGTGTTTCTTGAATGAGGACGTCTGTTTCCATCATAGGTCAAAGTCCCCCCTCTCTAATCAAATGCCTCTAATGAAATGTTTTTCCAGAGAGGCACAAAACGTGGATTTATTTTGGCATAAAGAAAAGTTTGGGAGCCCCTGGTGTAGACCTGTCAATACGAGTATGTCCTCCTCATGGAGGTGAAACCCTCAGCAGGAAGCCCACTCCCAAGCAGGTTTGATAATTCATTAAAAAGCACTTGTCCCATTCTAACGTGCGGCTTTACGCACAGAGATGAGTCCACTCTTAAAGCTACTGGGCTAAAAAGAACCCATTTGGATTATTTTGGTTATCCAGTGCTGGTTCAGAAAGGGACTGACCCTGTCATTGGTCATTTTATCCAAGCAGAGCTGTATATTTATGTCCAGAAATGGGTAAAAATGGCTATGTAGTTCAGTTGAATGTATCAAAGAGCAGGTTCAATAATACAACTTAAGTTCTGGGATTTTAGAATTACTATTTTTATTTATGAAAGCTTCTTCTAAAAAGAATCAATAATGCTAAGTGATATCTATGATGAAACAATGACACAGTCACATGATGTCTTAGCTGAAATTTAGTTTATTTAAAGCAAAAATGTCAATTTAATCAGAATAATTTAAATGTTCCTCATACTAAATAATAATAGTAATGGTAAATAATAGTTATTGACTTTAACACCAATGTAAATGTATTTGCACAGATCAGATCAAGCATACAAAAATACTTAAACACACATTAACTGCAACAAAAAAAGATGGTTGCTCCAAGTCTGTTCCATTTATTTTCACTACACTCACTGCCACTTTTAAAAGCTGCTAGAACAGGTTTGTTTGTCACTAAAAGAACAAAAACAGATATTGTTTTTCTTCTGCAAAAGACAAATAAACTTCATTCATCTGATACAGGACTTAATTATATTTGAACCTGTAAACTGAAGTTTGCATACTGTAACTTGTCAAGCAAAAGCCTTTAGCCAAATAAATATTAGGTCTCAAATAATGACCAGGTGAAGTGGCCAGCAGAAACAATAAGGCAAACCCAAGATACAGGCCAGGTGCCTGATATGGAATTTAACCTTACAAATTAGCATGAGACTTCCATCACTTTGACTTATTTAATTAAGAAATGTAATCATGCTTTTTATTTACACTTCTGGATTATCCTGGATTACTCACATAATGCTTGTTTGTCTTATTTTGGTCACTGTGTGTTTATGTGTCAATCACACTGTATTTCGAAGTAATATACAGTTGCTGCAAGATGGCAGTGACTAAACTGAAGCACTGGAGCCACGGAACCGAGCAAATCACAGAGTTTTTCGCATTAAGTTTCTAAAATTTTTAAAAAACATTGGTCTCATTAAGAAATACACAAATTTTATCTACTTAATTGTGAAGAGGGCTTTTAATTTGAAATAATTTCTGAAGGTGTTGGGTTTGTTTTATCAGCATAATGCAAAGACAAAAGTTTAACAGGCCAAACAGAAGCAGCTCATAAAACAAAGAGCTTATGGTTTAATAAACTCATCAAAAAGAGGAAACTAGGTATAATTTCATGTCTGGAATCTTTATATCACACTAAACACATTAATGTACTGACTGAAACAATAAAAACTACTTAAGGCTGGACATCATTAAAGACTTTGCAAAACTCAAGGCTTATTGAGTGGAAAACTCTCTCACCGACTTTTTGAAGTGAAGTTGAGAGCTGCAACATTAGCAGCTGTGACGCCAGATCACCTTGCTGGTCTGTAAATTAAAACATCAATCAAGAGACATTTGAGAGACATCAGTGTCTCTCAAATGCAACAGAGCACGTATTTATAACTAACACACAACTTTTTGCCCTACTGTTACAACAAACTTTAGCGATATTAAGAATTAATATCTAATTTTTTAAATGTGACTACCTGCTGAGAACAGAGTTATGTGGGTGAGATAGTCAGCTGCCTTCTCCTTCCTGGCCATTCAGATTATCTTCCCCAAGGGAGGTTTAAGCTAATTTCCTAGAAGATTCCAGATGTAATATTGAGAAATCCTAAAAAATGTGAGGAAAGGAAAAGACAAACATGTAACAGAAGATTTAAGACACAAACAGTCATGGATTGACCTTTTTTTTCTGTGATATGTAAGCTTACCATGCCTGGAGTTTCCACAACTCCACAATTATCTGTTGGATTGACATTGTCCCAATTTCTCCACTATGCTGTATGGATGCTTGTCCTTAACATGTGTAGTCCAACCAAGGATGGTGGCCAGATGTTCTTTTTCAGCCGCTCTCTCAATTAGATGACCTGCACTGCAGTTTAAATAGACACAGATTTGTTATCTGAATCTTTTCTGTCATCGACAGACCTTTTTTTAAATAAATGACGGAAAAATCCCAAAGCTGTCCATCATTTTGGCAGATGAGAGCATTGAGGGTGATTGACTGCAACTGCAGCAACATGCAACACTTTCAATAACCACATGATGACCAACTGGGATAGATCCCCCGTCCAGTTAGACACAAACATACAGTGAAGCAGAGAAAGGCAGGTAAACCAAAGATGTCATGGGTAGCAACAATATTTGAGAATTCTGAAATGTCGGACAACAGTTAAGTCTTACAAAACCTCCAAAAAGCAGATCCGGTTTAACAATGTGAAGTTAGAGTAAGAAGAGTTTAGTTGTTGCTAGTAGCATAAAGGAGTCACATCCACACTTAAATGCATTGAGAGGCGATGGACTGAGATGGACTGCCATCTTGCTATACGTGGTAAAGACTAGCCATTACCTTATGAACTCTATCTTTCATAATTTTTAAAGTAAAAAAAAAAAAAATCAGTGTCCTCTCAGCTAAAGCTTTATGATTGTGTTGGGGGGGACAAAGTTTTTCCCATTATATCAGTGTGAGTTGACATCAATGGTTTGACCCAGATGGTTGAAATAAAACGAGCAGCCTGAGGCCGTCCTGTTACACTGAGTTCATGTTTCAAGTGACTTTAGATATCCTTTGCCTTCTCTGTCAGGCACCATCAGTCTGCAGTCTGACTAATTGATTGCATCCGCAGGTTAATTGGACACCCAGCCGGAGGATGAATATTGAGCCAGGCTGCACCTCCCCATGCCGCTTCACTACCAAGCTCCATTTTCCAGGAGAAACCCTCTTCCATGTAGTGGTTTTCACAGACCGCCGCCTCTTGTCCCCTTTTCAATACAGAGACTTCTTTCACAAGAGACTGATGGACAAAAAGCATGTGAGAAAACAACTGTATTCTGCCGTGCGACGGGTTCATCCCTTATTTATTATATGTGTATATATATTTTCTATAAAACATGTTGTTGATGAATGTTCAGTGTGGTTGTTGCTAGAGTGGAACAAGATTGACTCGCTCTGAGTTTCTTAGCCTACATTTTACATACAAAGTCCATTGGGAAATAGCTTACACGTAGTTAGGAAGATGGTGTAGATTAGTCAAATCCACTCATTTCTGGTAAAATGTGTCATTATCTATATTTTTTTTAATTTTCAACTGAACCAAAGAATCGTTTGTATTACAATTCTCTCTCTTGTGCGGTGTTAGAGCTCAGAATATACTATACTAAGATACTATAGATATATAATGAGATCCCTGCATGATCTACAGCTACCCTAATTTGTTTGATGACTTGATTTATCAATAACTACAGTACATCTTAGTATTTTTCATTGTGTAAATGAATCATTTTCTCCTTTTTTTGATTGCATTCATGGATACAAAATCAATCTCTTGCTTTCTTGGAGCTTAAAATCTGAGTAAGATACAAGCTTATTACTCTCAGTTTAGTTTGATTGGCTACAGAGAAGATCTTAGTAATATAGTAAGTGACGCTTACAAAAGAGCTTTGGTTATATTGACAATTTTAAGAAGCTGAGCTGGTCAGTAGGCAATGTAAATGGTTGTATTAAATCTTAGTGGGTGGAAACTAAAATATGCTTCCTGTGTGAAATCTGAAACTAAAAGATAGTTAGATACCACCTCAAACTGATAACCAGTAAGAAAGAGAGAAAGAAGCTTTGCACATTAAAATCTTTAGAGATTCAAAGAATTTGTGCTAAAAGTTTTTTGGTCAAAACAGGAGAGGCTATTGCAGCTAGTTACATTGTACCATTTACTTTTATTCCACCCCTCATTTGTCAGAGTATAACTGCTTTGCAGAAGAGCTCTGAGTTGTAAACAGTCATGGGACATGTGTCAGTGGTACAAATAGGTCTCCTGACTAAACTGTGAACTAATTGCCTGTAAATGACTTGACTAATCAGCAACAAGAGGTCTATTGTGACTGACTAGTGCTAGCTTGTTCCTGAGAGGCTAATGCTTTAGCCTGTAGTGCGCTAGCTGAAGCAGTTTGCCAGCTAGTTCTGCCATTACGCTTCTAGAGTCACATATTTCACGAAGACGTGTGGTTGTATTTTGCAGCACAGTACTGTACAGTCCCTCTTTGCCGAGCTGACAAGTTTCCTGCTTATTTCAAGCATGTATAAATAAATGACAAAAATAACCCATTAGGATATAGCTCTTCTTGAATTTGAAATTTATGTTGGACTCAAATGCTTAAATTGTCATAATAGAGAGTTTTTTCTTAAATATTGGCTAAAGTCTTTGAGTCTAGCATATGTCATGTGACCCACAGTTCCCCGGGCCAAGAGAATGTCACTTTAGAGCTGAAAACCGAAATGATTTTATAAGCATTTAGCCTACTGCCAACCTTTCAATATCAAAAAACCTGTTGGCATCACCATTGCTGTGGTTTTTCACCTCAGGTGCTCCTTGCAATTCATTCTAACCAACTAGCTAAACTTAGCTTCGTTTTTTGGCTCTACCCACTGACATTTACAACAACCAATCAGATTATTCCGGTCTCTGTTACAGCTCTGCCTCTGAGAAATGTCAGAAAATGTTTGTTAAAGGCAACTTTTGTATTGCAAAGCATGAAATGTTCATCCTGAGGGAAAGAACAGACTAAACAAGGCTGTTGATCTAAAATTATTAAAGGTAGTGAGACACAAGGTGACATTAAGTATAATGTGACAGGTAATAGTCTTGAAATTGCCTCAGTATTGTTTTTTTCATGATGGATGGATGTCTTGCTGTCAGAAAACATTTATTTCACTATGGTTCATGTTGTTTCCTGTCTGCTGGAAGTGTTTCCAACTGCTTTTCCCTCTTGCCAGTGTATCACCTCCAAACCAACACATGCCTCTGTGTTGTTGTCATCTCCCACACAGGGTAATAGCTGTGCCCTTTATCTAATGCGACTGGTGTGATGCTTCTCTGACATGCCTTCCTGTTGCCATCATTACACACACAGTTATAGCTGTGCCCTTTGTAGCCACTGTCCAATTTCTTATTTCAATGTGAGATCTATTTTCATACCTCAAAAAGATACATTCCATTAAAAAAACAAAAACAACACAGTGTCTTGTTTGGTTTCTTTCCCTTTTGCACAGCAGCAGATAACCGTCAGAGCCCTGAAGTGCAGAGGGGTCATTCAAATGACTTGATTAACTAGGTGCAGCTCTGTCGGTTTCCAGCCTTTCATGCTTTACAACCACTGAACCTTTCACCTCCTGTTTCCTGGTCTAAAAGTAGAAGCTGTGTGGAGAATTGGGTTTCACTGCCAGTTGTTGCCGCTCAGATAAACTGCCAGCGCGTAATGTCAAATGCACGCGTGGCTCCGTCTACTCTCCTGTCTAAAGCCAAGCTAATTCAATTAAACGTGATGCACATGACGGCATCCTTTCTGACACATGAAGAGTTCACTGCTGCTGGGGAGGAACATTGCTGCGTCAGGAAGCAGCTTGTTTCCCTGAATGCTGAAGTCTGAACCTCAGAGTAACTGCAGTGCTTGAATTTTGCGTTTTTTCCAGTTCTGTCGGTAAAATAGTGAAGTTTTGTTGTTCGTCTGCACATGTAAGGTCACTTCAGGACTGTGACTAGTTCACATTGGAATCTGATTTTGGCCACATTTTTAAAAATAATGCAAACAGGCACATAATAAAATCAAATCTAGAAAAGATCAGATCAGTGTGAATGTAGTCTGTGTGTGAGCAGCTGCTAATATGGCTACAGGTGACAGTTAAATTATAATGGTAAATACTGTATTAATCTTGCTCAACAGTAGCAAACAAAGAAAAAAGTCATACAATTAGCAAACCAACTTAACAGCACAAATACTATCAATTTTCAAATATTAGTCACCATAAGCTATTAGTCATCCAAGACCAAATAAGGCAAATCCTCTGAGTTTTCATTAATAGAAAATGGTTCTGTATTATTGCTTATGATGTCAACTTTGACTTTTATAAGAGAAAGTGGTAATTAATCTTTCAAAAATAAGTCTCAGGGCTTTTAAGGTGTAATGCGTTTATTTGTTTTTTTTTGTTAGGGCTACTGTTTTAGCCAATCCAGCAGCCTTAGAGTTAACAGGACCATATTTTCACTATACTGGCTTCACTGACAACTGTGATGAGGAAACTAATTAACCAGAATCTCTGATAACACTTTTAAGTGCCTTATAATTTTCAAGCAGTTCTCTAAGAAGTTTTGTGGAAATAACAGTCATTTTGCACAACTTCTCAACTCTAATTGAGACAACTAAGCTACCAAATGTGCTATTAGTCTACAGGGGAGTAATTTAAAATAACAAATGATGAATAAATTTTTAAATAATAGATTATTAGGGAATTAAATTGCTTGAATTTAAATAGTAACCTGTAAAGGAAAGTCTTCAGGGATATACAACTTCAAATTATTAACATAGTATGAAAAACTTAACCGACAGACAAAAATCTAAAAACTTTGTCTCTTTTTCTGTATAATTAGTACTTAAAAATGCACTACTTCAAGAAATTATTAGGACTTAATGTACCAGTAAAATAAAGTGTTAACAAAAGTCCTTTGTCTTTTGAATATAATAATTAGCTGTCTCCTGTGGGATGGTCTACTGAAAGGGTAAAGAAGACCACTGGATAAATCATGACTCCATAGCTTTTCCTGTTGTTGACATTTCCATCTCACCAGCTGTTCTTCAAACATGACATAAGAGGCCTCTGTAGCTCAGTCTTGGTATTTAGGTTGACCGCCAACTTATTCCCCACTATCTCTGATTGATCTGAAAAAACAAGTAGAAGTTTCTGTCAGCAGGTGCATTCGACTCTCAGTCACTTTTAAAGAGCCTTGAAAGCAGATTTGCAGGGTCTTTGCTGAATCAGCACCACCTGTGTTTAACCATAAAACTAAATCTCAGTTTGACCTGTTGCTGTCTGGCAGGATAATCAAGAACAATTTAGGCCTTTACCTTAAATAGTTTATTTCAAAGATTATCCATGTTGTGGTAAAGAAGGAGCTTGCACACTCTTGATTTTAAGGTGTTTATTGAATGAATGAATGAATGAATGAATCTAGATAGATAGATAGATAGATAGATAGATAGATAGATAGATAGATAGATAGATAGATAGATAGATAGAGAGAGAGAGAGAGA
>JAQMCX010000036.1:94819-142727 GCA_029814765.1 Acanthurus leucopareius | reverse complement strand
ATCCAATATTGATCCATATATAAGGCGCATCGGATTATAAGGCGCACTGTCGGTTTTTGAGAAAATTAAAGGCTTTAGGTGCGCCTTATAGTGCGGAAAATACGGTAGATTAAAACAAATAATCGAATTAATTAGAGGCTTTGCAATTAATTAATCTCAATTAACTGCATATCAATATTTGACAAGAGAAGCAACATTTTTTGTCATTTTGTTATCTGTGTTTGCTGCAACACTTTTGGCATTGAGTGCTAGCGGAGGTTGGAAGAGCTCCGAAGAGCTCCGGATAGGCAAATTGTTCCTTGGACAATTTGTGCACACATCCAGGTTTCCCCCCAACAATATATTTATGCACATGCAACAAATGAACGGAGTCGAACTCGTGTGGAGAACGAAGCTTCCGCACATGGGACAGCGGCCCTACCGACTGAGCTAAGCCGGGAACTCATGCAATAAGAAACGTTCCGCACTGTTTGGAGTGAAAAAAAAAAAAAAAAAAAGCGATTAAATGCGTTTTTTGGGGGTTTTTTGCGTTATTTTTCTGTAATTAATTAATCGTAATTAACGCGATAAAGTCCCAGCCTTAATTTTTTTCACAATTAAGACATTTTGCATATTGTGCAAAAACACATGAATGTGTTGAATCATTTTGATACATTATAATATGTTGAAAAGAATTAGTTATTTTGATAGATTTCTGCTAATATTTTTGTTCTAAATTAAATCTATGAAGTAACCATAGTGTACAATGTAGCTCTGCTAAAAAGCTCTATAAAACTTGCTTGGAGGGATACATAGCCTTGGGGCAAGTTGTCCCTCAGAGAACTTCTAAGCTCAAAAAAATTAAAAAAGTTATTTCTACTGCAGTTACAAAAAAGTTTGTGTTTTTGAAGTTTGCAGGTTGATGTTGACTTTGGATCAAGAGTTGTTCTGAATTCTTATGAGGCGATCGTTGCTGCAGTTGGAGCTTCACCTCCATGCTTTAATATGTGGTGAAGAGACGAAAACATTTTGACTACCAAACCAATGTCATTTATTCATGTTCCTGGTGCCTGTTCAGATGCATCTGACCTGGTTCAGCTCATGAAACATGTGTGTTTGATGGAGTCAGACACAGAGATCATACGGTGATGTGTCCTTTAGGCTGTGCTGGCTGGTGACAACACCAGCTGACCTGACATTTGCCAAATCTGTTTAAATACGCAACCTTTTGTCTTTGAAATGCAACAACAAACTTGCCATTTTCTGCTTAATCCTCTCACATTACAGCTACTTTATTGCCTTTTGTGGCAGGAGGCTCCTCTGTGTTTTGCTTATAGCTGGGATAGAAGCAAACATTGTTCAGTCTCCTGGAATGTGAATGAGCCACAGCACACAGTGAGTCAGACCTGGACCAGTGAAATACAAGTAGGGCTGCTGAATACAGGTAGGCCTGCAGTGTGGGTGTATTTAGTTTTGTGTGTGTGTGTGAACTGAAAGTGAGACGACTCCTTTTGACATGACCACGTAGCTGCTGAACAATGTAGAGAAAGGAAGCTGCCCGAGGACAGATTTTCTTTTGTTCTCACCTCTCCCTCAGTTTTTCTTTGCCTTGAAAAAATAATAATAATATAATAATAATAATGGTACTTTTCACTGAAATTTACATATGAATTCATGTCTGTTGGATATAGCACCATGGTGTGCGGCCATGTAAACTCATAAATCTGACAGTCTTGTGATGTTCTAACTTTAAAACATAATCTTAAAGCCATCATTATACTATTAACAGTAATTTAACTGGATGGATGCGATTTTACTGTAATGTGCAAATTCATAACTGTGCCAATATCATTTGACATCAAGGTTAACTTTGACAAACTTTTAAATGGTAATTTGACACTGTTTGCTTAATTTTTAAATAGTGCTGACCTCTAAAAGAATTTGGAGCACTTAAGTCCAAACAGGAGGAAGTTTTGTAACCTACCTGTGATTCATCATTCACTCAGGATTAATCGGTTCTATTTCAAAAGTCTTCTGTTTCAGACAGTGTTGAGACGGGAGTCAGTGGTGTAAATGTGTCTTTTGGATAGGCTGTATCACAGTTAGTTTGGGTGACAATTTAAACAAAACCTGTGGTTGAATATGACACTTAGGCCATTTTTGCCAAGTTTCTGTGGCAAAAAATGGCCTGCTAACGTGTGCCATTAGCTTGCTAGCTACAGTGCTTCATCCAGCAGCCCTGTAAGTTCCTACACCTTTAAGCCTTGAATACCTTTGATTTCACAAAGAAAATTTCAATGTGGCACTTTCTGGTCTCTATCCTAAGGGGTCAAGAAGGCCATTATTGGAAGAAATCCCCCAGTACAAAGCAATGTATCATGCAGAGGAACCGGAATAAAGACATCTTGAGTTACGACTGACACAACCTGTACCTCACTTCCTTTTTTATTTATTTTATTTTTTTTACTGAAACATGCTGTGTTAATTTGGACACCCGACAGAAGAGGCTACAGGCAGTACAAACAGTCTCAAATGACTCCTATGAAGAAAAAGTGGGCAGTTTTCAGGTGTAGTAAGCTAATGTCACCATACACCCACATGGTTGATTGAGAATTGTCCAGGATGCGTAGAAAGCACTCAGCACCACTTACACTTTGACTTTTTTTTCTTGGTGTTACAGAGGGGATGAGTAAAATCTTATTAGAGTACAAATTGAATTAAGAGTCATGTGGTTCTGATGTGAAAGTTTTCCCATGCTGAAGGAAAAAATCAAATATTGCAGGGTGGAGCTTTGTTATAAAACTCAACACCAGCACCTCCTCCCTTGCCATCTTTTAGGAACAATGAGAGTCTTTCATTAACAAAGACACACAGAAGGTCAAGGAAGCAGACTCAGATCTTTATTGTTTGCCGTTACATCTGATATCTGATATCAGTGGCTGTGTTTATTCAGCTTGGTACAGTGTTAAACAGTCTGCCATTAAATACTGCTTTCAGACTGAAAGTCTTAGCATCTTGCTGCACTTTTACATTGTTTATATGTAAAGCATATGAATAAAAGAAACATAAATTAGATAACATACATAAAACTTGAGACTGTGATGAGCACAGCTAAGCTTCAGTAAATAACAGCTTTTTCTTCAAGGTCATTATTGAGGGAAAACAATGTTTTTTTTACTCAAGATAGTCAGTGAAGACACCACAGATGTTGTCCTGTTACACCATTTAAAATATAGTTGGTGTTAGCTGTATATAAAATTATTTATTCTACGGATCCGGATTGTCCTGTCAGAAACAGGTCCTCTGTGAAGGGTTGCAGCAGGGTGACTGTCAATATTGTTTGTTCATTTGAAATTCTGGCTGTATGTTACACATCGCTCCTTCAACCCTCTTTCTGCCTACACATCTCTTTTTTACACCTCTGCTCCCTTTTATTTCCTTTATTTTGTCATTTCCTTTTCTGACCTTCAACCATGTACTTGCCTCTACTCTCCATCCTTCTTTCAATCTACTTTCTTTTCTCCCTAAAAAAATTCTGTCACAAGGTTTTATCCATTTCACTCCGTCATTTTTCTCTCCGACCTGCATCCCCCTCTACTGTTTCCCTCTTGACTTTCCACCTTCCTTTTTATTCCTCTCATCTCTTCTCCTTACACCTTAATTTCTTCTCTTCAACTATTTCACTTTCTTTCCACTTCTTCCTCTTTTTATTGCTCATTTCCTCCTTCTTTTTATTGCCTTCTTCCTTTTCTCCATCTCTTTCCTTTTATTTGCTCACTCTCTTCCCCCCTTTCATTTTCCTTTGTTCAACCTCTCTCTCTTTCCTCCCATAGCCCTCTATTTATCTCCTTCCCTGCCTTCCTGTCAACAATCTAATTTTTCTCCTCTTACCTCTTTCTCTCCTCTATTTTCTATTTCCTCCTCTTCCCTTGTTTCTCCTCGCCTTTCATTTCCTCTCCACTCTTCTACCCTCCTCTCCTTCCTTCCCCTCATCCCCTGTCAGCTCTCCTCTCATATTCATTTCAACCCCTTTTCTTACCCTCCCCCCCTCTACGTTTCCTCCCTGTGCATTCTGCTGTGCAGTGTTGCAGCGAAGGACAATGATCTCATTCATGTACGCCTTGGGAAAATGTTTGTGACACCGTGGAGCGATGACGGCCACTCGTGCAGTGCCACCGGGCAGCTGGGGGACCCTCACATCTGGGGGGCGAGAGCTGGTGGAGGGGGAGGTGGATGATGTGTCGGAGGCGAAGAGCAGGGTGTGATTGAACGGTGAAAGAGAGGGATGGAGTAAAAAGAGACAGAGAGGCCTCTTTCAATGTCACCCTGTAATCCAACACACTTAATCACTTCCTCTTTCTTGTCATCCTGTCCCTCCACCCCTCCTGTAATTCTCTTCCTGTCCTCATCTCTCTCTTACCCCCAACCTCTTAATATTCTGTCTCACAGACAGGTAAAATGCATTTGCCTTTTAGGAGCCATACTGCCGCATTTATGAATGTTCCAGAGACTGCAGATTGGGATTTAAGAGTGAGAAAGAGACTGACAGTGTGAATTTAAATGTTGTGATTGTCTCTGTGAGGGCGGCTGCCGCTGTAGATTAAGTTGCAGCTCGAGATGAGTCGCCTCAGTGAACCTGCTTGATTTGGCCTGCATCTACCTCTTCGCTAAGCTAATTGGTTAGTTGGAGCAATAAACTGCGTAGTGGGCAGAGAGGGGCTCAATCGGAGTGTGTCATTAATTGCACTGAACGGGTGGATGGCGAGCTGAAGCTGCCTGTCCAGTGTGAGGAGAAGGATGAGAGTGAAAATGAAAGATCCCTGTGCAGAATATTGGCAGTAACTGTACAGTCGGAATAAATACAGTGGGAGAGAAAAATCAAAAGCATCTTCAAGCTGCACCAAACCAAGACACTTAATAAAATATTTCTATATTAAGATTTGTTGAAAGGACTGTGACATTTTTGCTAGTTATAAACACAGAGAATCATTCCTTAACTCTGTGAGTGTCCTCAGCTCTATGATGTGTTTTTAGAGTCTTTCAGCTCCTTGTTGGGGTTTTATGAGCTGCAGCTTATTGTTCTGGTTCTGTTTCACAACTCTCATCATGTTCGTTGCTCTCTCAAAGCTGTGACAAACTCACTGTACACGATCTGCTCAGCTCCTAACAACAGACAGACTCAATTCAGGACTACCTGGTGAGCATAGTGGAGCATTTAGCAGCTAAAGAGGCGAGTATTTCCTTCAAAAGTGAGAGCAAAGCAGAGGTCTGTGAACAGACATTGGAAAGATGAAGAAATAAGAAGAAATAAGACTCTAATGGGGCTTTTCCATTGGGACTTTTTGCTGCTCTGAGTCAAGTTATGTTTTGTGTTTCCATCACCAGTAAAAAATGTGCCTTGCTGTGCTCAAAGTCAACCATTGTTAGAGTCCGGCTGAAGCTCACTTGACCTCCAAGTGTGATACGAAGACGTCTTACAGTCTATGAGCAAACTTGTGATGATCCTATTTCCCCCCCTAAAACAAGCTGTGCAGACTAGAGAGAAAGACGTTGTTAAATCTCTCTGTGTTCATCTCTCAGTACTTTGGCAGCTTCTAACTGAATCTCTAGGCTTTGAAGTTCCTCTTCTTTGTGTCTTATTTGTACTTATATCTTCTTTTTTTACTGTTTCATTATGCTTGCTGTCAGCTATATATGAATTCTGTTAAGTTACTGCTGCTGAAAAACCAACAACTCCTGATACGCTACCTTGTTATAAAAGCTCTGAATAACAAAATAACAGGGGACTGTTATTTCTAAAGAAAAATGTGTTTATCACAGAGTTAGTTTGAGTTTGTTGGCAGCCATCAATCAGTAAAAAAACTTTACTAACACTAAGGAAAGGAAGAGTAAAAACAAAACCAGACACAGTGAGTTGTTAGTTGAGGAGCTGCAGACAACAGGCTCTTACTGCACCTCTGCAAACAACTCACCTCCAACAGGTCAAGAACTTCTTCTACTTGTCGTGCTGTGTGATGGAAAAACACACACAGCAAATAAAAAAAACCTATCCCCTCCAGTCGAGTGTGTCATCAATTGAAAACATGCATCTCGCTGTTAGATGGAGATGCAAATCTCTACCGCACTGGGCTGACAAGTCAAACTGAGTCAAATCAAGTCAGCACACGTGTAAAGAAAAGGCCTGTTGTGAATGCTTAAGTTGCTCTCTGACTGCTGGATGTGTTATCTGACAGCTGCTTGCTTCCACAGTGGTAAAAACAATATTTATTGCTGCCTTTAGAAACACATTCAACATCATTTAACATCACGTGTGGTCTATAAATGTGCAGTTCACAGAGAGAAAACACAAGCAAATACAGAAACAATGCAAGTTTTACATAAAACAAATGACTCACAGCACAAAGCAGGACACTACAGACTGATGAACACGGCAGTAATTAACAAAAAGCTACACTTATTTCTACCATCTCAATAAAACGACAGAATCCAGACAGCAAAGTGTAAAAAATGAAAATAATAAACACAAGTGTAAAAGTTTTTTCTTTATAATGGGGATTGCTTTTAAATCAAAAATTCACACACTCAGACATGCTCACATGCGCACACATACACACACACACACACACACACACTGAGCTAACTTGAATTCACTGGCGAAGGCTTTTAGATTTGACTGAAGCTTCAGAAGAAAAAAGAAGTTGAACCTTGGATTAGATATTTTTTTGTCAGATAATTGCACGGGTCAGACCACAAAACAAAATAAGAAGGCGTACACAAAACACCTGAGACAACTGGTAACTGGCCTTCAGTAAACCACATGCATCAGATTTTTATAGCAGAGCCACAAGAGCGCTCGACAAAAAAACTGTTTAGCAAACGCTTCTGTTTTGAGTCACCAATCATACATAATTTTAAAAAATAGAAAAGAAAATATCATAAAGAGCAATGACAAACTGAAATTAAACAACCGAACCATGCAGGGTTCGTGCATCATCTGTTAAATGTTGTGGGAGCACTGAGCTGTGGGCCTGCAGTATCTAATAATGCTTCATAATGAATTGTTCTGTCTGATGGAGGAAAAAGGAAGGAAGTGAAGAATAAACTCACTCAGTTCCTGAGCTTTTATTGAATTAAATTAATAGAAAATTTAAACATTACTTATCATTGCTGACACTTTAGAAAATATTTTTTTAGGAAAAAAGACAACAACATTTTGAATGCATGCAGGAATAAAAATCCACAGTAAAATATTAATTTATCTGTCCTGAAACAAGTTGAACAGTCAGCCTTCTGAAACAAAAACCCTCTTCATGCTGCTGAAAACTTCACTCCTCAACAACAAACAAAAGCCCAGTTCACACTGGTATCTTTTAATAAATCCCAAACTATTTTTTCACACAACCTTTAACCTTTTCAATACGTTAGTGAAAGCATTTTTTTTCAGATATGAAACATTTAGGAGCCTGTAAATCACAGCCTCACCTAATAGCAAAGACATTGTTTCACCTTGGCAGTTGAAAGTTGCTCAAGCACTTTACAGCGACAATAACCTAACGATATTTTTTGATTCTCAAATGCATAATGGTTTCAGGGAAGAAAGGGACATTTTTTGATTATGGCTAATGCAAACATATGTTTTCTGTCAATGTGCCTCCTAAATAAGACATGGTTGAGTACCACTGAACTATAAGTTCCAAAACATATTTATCATCAATACTTCTCATGGTATCTTTTTCATCATTTCCATTATAATAATATATCAAATGACAAAGCCAAAACAATGACAGTGTAAAATGGAGTCAATCTCAGTGATGAATCTACAGCTGGTCAGACAAACCAAATAATCAGCCCCCAAAATATCCTGTCACTTTGATTAGATAAAGTGCACTGCAGACTGCAATTATCAAAAAGGTCCTAAAAGCAAGAGCAGCAACTCCAATGCAAGATTAACACAAAGCAACCTTTAAAAAATAATTAGAGGAGCAAAAAACAGGAAATCCTGGAAAAAAACTAGAGTCAAATGAGGAGCACAGATTAGACTACAAACTTCAGCCCTTTGGTAGCCCCCAAGGTTTTAGACTTTTTACAGTGTAGAAAAAAACAATAGGAACTTGTCAAACTAAACTTATCTTTAAAAGTGACTTTACTGGATTTTACAGGAACCAACCTGTTAAGTGGATGACTCACTGACTGTAAAATGATTCCCTAGAACTTGGCACATCATGGCATGTTTTGCAGACTGTTCCTTCCTTGTCATTGTGGAGGAGCTTATGTTCTTTGATCCCAGTTTTGACACCAAAGACGTTCCAGAAGAGGGTTGTTTCATAGAGGCAGACAGAATGAGGTGGTCAGCCGATAGGTGGCATGTAGGGTTGAGGTCCGACTCTATCAAAGACTGTTAGGTGGCTGTTTATTCTTTAGTCTCTCTGCATAAAAAGATGGGGCACTAAGGGGGTAACCTGAAGGAAATAAACCTGCTACACAGCTTCATTGCTGAGATGTTGGCTTTGGAGTGAAGCTTTTACTCTTTAATCCTGAAGGAGAGACAAAAACACTTAAAATCCTTTAAAGTTCAACACGATTTTCTGGTCTTGAAATGAACATTCTCATATTATTTGCTACTTTCAGGATTATTTCTGCAAGTTCACAGCAAGCCTTATTACTGTCTCAGCCGTTTCATTTCATGTTATGTAGGGGACAGTTAAATCAAAATTTCACACGTTTGTAAATAAAGCTCCACAAAGGATAGTCAGCTGTGTAGGCTGCAGGCACCAGTTTGGTGTGTATGGTACATTTTGTGTTTGTAAATGAGCTCTCAGGCTACAGCAGCACTCCTTACTGTGAAACATGTGATCACGATTAAACAGCCCACTCTGAAACAGGGGCAAAGCCATTTATTATTGATGATCAAATCCCTCTGAAGATGACCTAAATAGACTTGTGTGGTTGCGTAACAAATGTTAACTAACTCATCTCCGGCTTTTATGAATGAGAGCAACTTGTAACACCTTGCTCCAGTCTGTACCTCCCTGTGAATCTGTTGAGGGAGCATGTTTGCTTGAACATAATTAAAAGTCTAAGTTTTAGTGAGCTCATTGTTGAAATGATGTGTTTTTTATGATCTGAATTAGCTGCTCATTAGTTTTGCTGATACTGGCAAACAAAATACTAGAACATTTAATTTGTGCACTGATAATGCTCGACTTTCATTCGGTTTTTATGAAGACATCTGAGTTTGAACAAAATAAACCTTTGCTTTCCTTTAAGCTAGAAGTCAGCTTAATGAGATCGCTGACAAGTCACGAGAATTTTTTTACTTTTACTGAATACCTCCCCAAAAAAGCCAGCTGATGGCACTAAGAGGGCAGATGCAAAAAAGTGAAACTAGTTATGTCTACTATTGTGTTACGAAGGCCTTCATAGCTAAGCTTGAAACCTTCATATGTGAAATAAAATTGGCATTAGAGTTTGGACTGTCTCCTTGCACTTAAACAGCTTCTCATGTTAAAGTAGGCTAATACTTTGACAATTAAAATTCAAAGCCGGCAGCCTGTTAACATAGCTTAGCGCAAGGACTGGAAATGGAGAAACAGCTAATCTGATTTGTCCAAAAGTACGTAATGATTACCAGCATCTCTGTAGCTCAGTAATTAACAAATAGTCTGGCACATACCTACATTTCAGCATCATAGGATATAAAGAGATAATTAATGGGCTCTATATGCGGGTGGATTTCCATTCTGTACTCTAAATTAAGAAAACCAGTGGCTAACTGTAGCCTTCTTTTAACCTTCTGATACAGGAGCTCTATCATTTTTCTGATGTGACTCTCCTCCAAAAAGCCTCTCCTCCAAGCATGCAGTATTTCCAAAAATGTCAAACAATATTATAAATGATAAAACATTTTACCTAAGCAGCTTATTTTGCCAGGCAATGACCCCAGTGAGACTGTGAGAAGTGTGAAGTCATAAATGAGTAAACTAAAACATTGCTTAAATATGCTTACATTTCCTTATCAACGAGGAACCACAACTGCAGATTATGTAAATAACTCTGGATACATACGATACAGGTTATATCTAGACAAGTTAACCAGCAAGCATTCGAAAGTGTTATTGTTGGGATTCAGTAATTGATACACCTGACTTAAGGGCATGTCACACACTGCAAAATCAACTTTCTGAAAACTGTGAGCAAAGGGGCAAATTAAACATTTGATTCCTTTGGCAAAACAAATTTTCTGCTTAGCTTACTGTGCATGTAGCCTTTGGTGAACTTTCACAGCCTCAACCAACAAAATAACAAAATAAATGTGTGTTGCTGACCTCCAAGCAGACAGCAAACCAGCGAACTGGTTTTTAATATGTTCACATTTGTTCCTGCCCACACTCAGCATCAGCAGGCATGGTCATTCACATGTACTCAAGCATGTACAAGCACACTGACAAGCTGTTTTAACATTGAATAGGTTCATTAAATAGGCTGTGTATTGCATCTATCAGCAATTCATTCATATTCATTTCCAAATGACTAAAACATGTCACAGTTGTCAATTTTTACATAGACGCTAATAAATCTTAACTTCATCCTTCAAACAGCTGTCCTTAAAAAAGAGCCTAAAACTATTTTGCAATTTCCTTTCACTCTCTTCCAAATAAAATGCACATAGTCACTAGATCATTATATTAACAGCAGGAGGTGGTGCTCAAAACAAGCCACTAGAATTAAAAAAATGCTACTGAAACCTTCTACTTCAGATGGACGACCATATTAAAAAGACCCTCAAACTTGTGGTGATCTAAATGCTGCATGTTAAATAAAGTCTACATTAACAATAGATCAGATAAAAATCCATTATCTTATTTTTACTTTTAAGACAGTGACTGAAAAACCCCAAACAATAGAGGCGTATCACTATTAATATTATTATTTTGCTAGCAGTCTGCCAGGTAGCTTTCCTTTGTCTTTGTTCTGGCATGCTAACAGAGGCCAATTTTAAAAAAACAAAACAAAACAAAACCTCATGTTAAATTTTTCTTTTTGCCCTACATGTGTTTTTACAGTGTCTGAACAGCAAAGAGAGAGTGAAGTGAAATCAGTTCAGTACAGTTTATACACAATCAGACACAAGAGGTCTGATTAGGTGGAATAACTAAATATTTTGTAATGGGGAAGAAGGCTTGTGAAAGGACTTTTTTAACATGTGTCAATTTTGACTTGTGATGGTGGAAAAAAGTATAAGAACCATTGATGGTAATAATGCTGAGTTTCCCTTTTAGATTGCTTAAAAGCAAAAATGGTGAGCCAGTATGAACAATATTATATTCTGCAGTGAAAAAACCAACTCCTGTTAATTTTTTTGCTGGCACAAGTGTTACTGACTACAGTTTGATGATGTGAAGACTTGACACTGAGCCACAGGAACCTGAGCTATCAGCTGGAGAATTTATTACAAAGGGAAGACTCAAACATTGAAGCAGTGCATTTTCTTAAGCCCTAAAACAGCAACAGGAATGTTTTTTTTTTTCATTTAATTTTTTTCCAGTTATACAATCTAAACTGAGCCACTTGTAAAAAAAAATCACATAGTGCATTTCAGAGATATCTGTTGCTATGGGATTTAGTGGGTCAGTGTCTTGTCAGTTAGCGGAGCAGATCCTGCTGCTAGCCATTGTTGTTATAGGTGACTGTAGAGCTGACCAATTGCTTTCAAGAAGTCTAGGCCATCCTTACTTTGTTTATGCACCGGCATCATCCTCCTGATTTGCCTTTTCTCCACAGTAAGGCAACAACTAGCATGCATTTTGGAAATTAACATGTAGTTTCTGTACTTTTGAGACACTTTAGTCTTCGGATGTTTTTTGTCAAAAAAGGCCTGTGGTCTTTGGGAAAGCTGCGTGACTGATTAATCTGCTTTTAAACTGTAAATACTTCACACTTCAAAGTGCTAAAACCATCAGAAACAAAGGGAGCTGACATTAATCCATAAATCCATCCTCAACAATAAAAACAACATTTGCTTTGGTCTCTTTAATAACACAAAACAGTTTTTAAATCAATTTCTGTTTTTGTTTTGTTTTGTTTTGTTTTTTTTAATTCTTGCAGCTGTTTTGTAGCATGGCACGGCCAACTATCACCACCACTCACTGTCCTTTTCTCAGACAATCCACTTGCTTGTACTTTTCCATGGCTGACGGTTTCTATGGCAACAAAAGGGGAGGAAGATGAGGCTTGGGCTTGACAGAGAACTGTCAAGCAGACAGCACAGGGGCGGCTGGGATCCTCATGTGGTAGAATAGCCACAGGGAAGGGAGCAAATAAAAGAAACAGAGGGGAGATTGGGAGAGTTTAAAGAGGAAACAAAGCTGCTTCGTTCAATGATTCAGACTTATTCTAAGCTCAGCGATGTGTAACTTGGTCCAGATTGTACAATCCAAGTTATATCTCGTTAGACTTTGAGTTTATACTCCACAGATAAAAAACATAAAGTGTAAAACATCAGCGTGACATTTTACTGGGAAACCAAACACATCAAAACATTTGAAAACCCACAAACAAGTGTCAGTTAGCAAATAAATAAACAGATCACTATGGCTCTTTAATCCACACAGACTTTTAAGGACTCCTCCATTTTCTTTTTATCCATTTAAATTATTTTCATCAGCAACTGGGGGGATGACAACTGAAGAGTTCACTAGTCTGTATGAGGTGAAAAACTGTTCACTCAAATGGATAATTTGCATTATTGAATTGTTGCAGTCTCTATCAATTACTCATTCCTTCAGCTGAATGGTGCCAGTTTATTGTAGCAGGTTGTTATTAGTCAAACCCAACTGTCTGCATGTCACTGTTTGTGAGGGCAGTGTCATTGCATCCTGGCTTAGAGCTCAAGATGATTGTGATTGGTTTGAAGAAAAAATAAACCATGCCAGAATATTTTTGCCCCTTTAGAATGATAATGGGTGCAGCCAGACCTTTCTTCAGCACTGACACAGCAATGTGGGGATTCTACTTTTGAGACTGTTGTTATAACTAGTCTGGTAGGAGGTGCCCACATTGTTAGAAGCAGGTTACCGACTGAAATTGAATTTTGACTTGATCCAAAGTGACTGCACTCATTCCTTTAAACTGATACTGTGAAGTTACTTCTGTTCATCCAGTCTTTCTTAGTGTCTTAGGGATTTTGTTTCCATGTAGTTTTGGTCCCACGTTCAATAATACAATGTTTGCATAATCCCTAACTGGTTTTTGCAATGCTTAAGCAATGGTGTGTATATACATGTATACATTGTAAACCAGTCTCTATGTTGGAGGGACAGATGTTTTTCACAGAAAACATTTGACTTGTCACTGTCTCCATTGACAGTGCAAAAGTGTATTTGGATTGCAGTTGTTTATAATGTTCAATGGAAAAAGTCAGTTTAGGAGAAATTGGTTAATTTATTAGAAAAGGTTATGCTGCGTTTAAGTAGCCATAGATCCTAATAATGCAAGCTGCTTGGCATTTTTGGGTGAATACATTTATTTGGGGACAAATATTGATAGAGCCAGCAGATCTAATTTTGCACACAAAAAATAATTGCAGAGAGCCAACAATAAAGTCAAAGTTTAAGGAAATCTAGATTTCTATCAGACTCCTCACAGGTTACTAAACAATAACCCAAAATAATGGATTAAGTAGCTTTATAAAATAAATAAATAAACTGATGGATAGACAAATTATTCATCAAAAGCTTACATGTATCAAAGTAGTCTATACTAATTCCAATAATCAGACTCTTTATTTGCAGTTATTTTTAAACTGGGAGGTAAAAAAAAACATGCTTTGTACAGTCATAAATTGGGTTGATTATTTAGGCTATTTTTTGCTATTCAGGTTAACTCCCCAGTTATCTCTTCCAATTAGAGACAGCAGGAGAACCAATTAACTTTAAAATGCGTGATTTTTACTTTGAAGGCGAGCCATCTCCGTTTCCTGCTCTCAATTTCACATTAAATTTTCTTCAGCTGAATTTCATTGCATGTCTGTATTCCATGCGACAATGACACAGGCAAAGTGGTAACAGAGCTCACATAAATCAACATGAATTAACAGTAGCACAAGTAGCATCCCAATCCCTCTGATCACAGACCAGTTTAGCTGCTCAACATAAACCTTCAGCTAAGTCCAACTCAGTCTGGAGTCTGACCAGAAATATTTCAAATAATCTGTGACATTTACTATGCACAGGAGACCTGTTCACTGTCTCTGCTCTTTAGCTTGTACTGCAGTGCCTCCCCCCAGCACATGTAAGTAAAGCGGGTAAATTGAGGAGGGATAAGGGGGGATGCCATCCCCCTTGTTAGCACAATATTCAAAATACCTCCCCTTGTTACCCTACCATCCCTCTCCATCCTCCCTGAGGTCATTAATAGGCAGTCCTTGTTCTGGGTCTCGACACAGACGCTGCTCTATCCTGACCAGAATACAGCAAATAAATTATTGGAAATTATTAAATTTTTATGGACTTTTTTTTTTTAACTGGTGCTGCTTATTTAGCCCTTCAAAGCACTGGTTTAGGAAACTCAGAAATCAGCTGCAGGATCTCTAAACAATCTTACATGATGCTACTCTGCCAGTCAAATCTGTACATTCTGTTAAGCATTGAGAGTTAAGTCAGTGAGTAAGATGGACACACACACACACACACGGCAGGGACGAGAATAAAGAGAACAGTCAGAGAGATAAGTGAGTCAGAGAAAAGTAATTTCACATGGTGTGTACAGAAAAGAGAGGAGTAGACAGCAAAAACAAAGCTTTGAATCGACAGACTCTGATATATTTATTCTTTCCAGGAGCAATTCAAGAGCCAGTTTGTCTCATATGTTACAAGACCACGGTGATTATGAAAGGTAGCAGTGTTATATGGTACTACAAGACAAAGAATGGAGCTTCTTTTGAGTAGACTAACCCACTAAAATCCAAATTTAGTGCATAGAAATAAAAATATTCTATATGACCCCAAATCATAACAGAAGTAAGACAATTTAGTGTCTCAGACATTAGCTTGAGGAGATTTTCTATAACTGGACCTGTTTGAATTCTAATTGAAGCTCCATGCACACAATGCAGGAATGCAAGCAACAGCTTTGTGAATTTGTGGCCAGAAGGGCATTAAAAGAACAGGAGGAGCACAGCTTGACCTTCATTTATTTTTCAAAGATGAACTAAGCATGTGAACACAAAATATTGTATCATCTATATAGCTACAAGCGGCGCTCCTACTGGGGCTAACATATAGCACTCATATATCTGAAGTGAACACACAGAAGCACATAATTTAACTTCCTCAAACAGATTTCAGTGTTTCCTGTGTTCAGTGCCAATCAGACCCCTGTTACCACAGCACCAGCTGACATTTCAAGCTCTCCTAACAAGCAAGCCAGTCCGTCCTCTGGGCTTTGGCGCATGCAAACACAATTTGTTTACTCTTAAGGGACGGAAACCACTGTATACTAATTTACCAAGACACCCACACACTCCAGCTAAGTCTTTTTATGTCACAGATTTTGACATGTAATAGCAGCAAAAGCAGAGCTTTAATTAATAGCTGCACTCCATGTCAGTGTGCTGCTTTTAGGGTGCTGGTGTTGTACATGCTGCTTGACTGACTGCTGCTGACTATTCATTGAATTGAGTCTTAGGACACTTCAGTTATATTACCATCAGTGACACCTTTGCTTTTACCAATACATGTAGGTCAAAATGTGTGAAACGCTTTTATTTGTGAAAAGGTTTGTTTGTGCTCAAGTTAATGTAGACCTTGAGATGTGAAGTGGCACAGTAGAAAGATGTCTCTAAAGTGAGGCAGATGAATGATGTATATATATGACTTATACTTATATATATGACTTATACTTCTCAATATGTTTACTCAAGACCTCTTGAAGATGCTGCAACTCCTAGGCTACTTCAAATGCACTCAAACAGAACTATTATACAGAATTATTACATTGTGTCACAGGGTTTGCAATCCCCTCTGCACTTCCAGTCCTGTGTCTGGCTCTGAAGCTCTTTTACATGAACAGGAAGTGAAGGCAACATGTGATAGCCACCGGCCAGAGGGCGGCTGTCAGAGAGCAGTGCGGAACACTTTAGAATTAGATCAGAGAGAGCTGACACACACACACTCACATACTGAGACCTACAAAGATACACAGAGAAGAAAGGAAGCAGAAAAGCAATTCAGGGCCATTTCCTCTCTTGCTGAGTGAGCTAATTGGGAAGTAAAGTCATTAATCTGATCCCCAGCTCTGGTTGCACCCTCTATAAACAGTCTGTTGTGTGTGTCTCTGTGTGTGTGTGTGTGAGAGGGAGAGTGTGTGTGCTCAATCGTTTTGTATTTCCACTCCAGCTGTCTCTCTCCATCAATAGCAACCAGACGTTTGTGTTGGCTGCAAGCGCAGTAGCTCGAAGTATTTGACAGGTAGAGAGGGGGAGGAGGAGGGAGGAAAAGGCAGATCTGAGGAACCCGTCTGCAGCCTGAACAGTCAGTAAGAATTTAACCCTGGGGCGCTGGAACACAGGCTATAGCACTTTGCTAGCAATCCCAATACAGCTTGATACATCATAGATGAGAGTTAACATCCCCTAGGCAGTTACCGGCACTTAGTTCTGGCTGGAAGACGGCAGAGATCAGTTTTAAAGGCCCTCTTCAGGGATCCTATTGAAACATCTATCATTTAGTTACTGTTATCTGTGCAGTGGAGGCCTCGCTCTGATCGATAATTCGCCACAGTCCTCCATGAGGCAGAGGGCTGAGTGGACCCGGGCCAGGGACTGTGATAAAGACAAGGCCCGTCCACTCTTTCATCTTGGCTTTGTCAAACCTGATTGTGATCAGAAACGGGCAGGCGGACATTGAGAGGATAAAGAGCCGGAGACAGGGGGGAGGACACAGCAGTATATGGCACTGTGGCACTGCCCGTCTGCTGTGGACATGCAGACCTTATCGGGTAATAAGCCATCACCATCCTTGCAACATTCCAACATCTTTGAGTCCGGTAAAAAATGTGCAGCAGTCAGTCAGTGGAGGCCTCGCTCCGATCGATATCTCACCACAGTCCTCCATGATACAAAGGAGGCTCAGTGGAGCCAAGGACTGTACCAAAGAAGCAGTCTGCCCTCTCTTTACTGTTTACTTTTCTCAAATATAATTCCTGTCATTTTCCTTTACTCTCACTTTTTTCTCTTAGTGTTTAACAAGTAAATTCATAGAATCCCTGGTTAAGGTGGAAATTTTGCACAAATCCACCTTTGCCTCAGTTTGCATGGCCCATGCAAATTTGTTGATTGTGCCCTTTTTTCAATTTATATGCAGTATATACTAAAGCCACACTTTTAAACACAATATGTAGTTTTTTTGACTCAATCCCACATGCATTGTTCTACATCCATCCTAGAAATACTCACTGGAGCACTGAGTATTGATCCACATCTAAAAATAGTTCCAAGAAAAAAACTGTGCTTTTCAGTAACTGTTGCTTAACAATGTAGTGACGTTTTTTTTTAGTAAATTACTAAACCTTTTCCCAAAATAAATGAGCCCTTTTTAAATTCAAACAATATAAAAGTTAACTGTCTTCAAGACTGTTGATTGTTTCAGTGAGAACCAATGAGCTTGAGGCTAAAAAGAAAAACAGTGTAGAGAGATGGACTAACGGTTTGTTTTTGGTCTTTTCAAGGGATGTGTTGATTACAGGAACAGTCCCTAAGCCTAAAACTTATCTCAGCTGATGTGATTCAGTAACTTACAATGTGCTGTGCGAACATTTTTATGGAAAAAGCTCACAGTGTTCCAGCGTCACTGTCAACCAGAGACATATTTGTCTTGTCAGCAGTACAATCTTTAAAGACTCACTGATTTTTATTCATGAACTCGAGAGACAACAGAGAAAATAAGTCGAGGTTTTACTGGAACTAAAAGCAACTGGTTCTTATTTCAACTATTTTTGTGACTCCATAAAAACAGCAGCAGCGGCGTGTGTTCAGTTACTGTCAGCTGAAGTCATAAAACATGTGGGCAGCAGGCGTCCACACCCACCACCCACACTGCACCACACATCACAGGGTGCCACATTGTCCAAACATGTGTGCACTGTATGTGAGTGTGAGTGTGGAACTTAGCTTCTTGCTGAATTTGCAGACACATTTTTGTTTTACATTAACACAGTTAAACCAACAACTGACGCTATATTAGAATAGAAACAACTTAAATGACTATAGTTAGTAATTGTTATGAATTAAACTAAGCTATGGGTATTTGAGTTCTTTGTCATCAGCGCCACCTCCTTCACAACACTGTTTTAATGAGACAAATTTCCTCCAAAATGAAAAAGCCCGACCGGCACATGCACACAAATGCTGAGTGTACTGCACGGTGAGGATGAAGGCTTCCTCTGACTCACCACATCAGTCATCTAACACTCCTTTGATCCCCCGTGAAGTATCGAGGCCTACGGTTACTTTATCACCCTCATTAATTTCTTATCAAATACACAGCAGTGATAAATCCACCCTTTTTACTGCAACAGGACTACAGGGAAGACAATGACTCATGAGGATGTGGTCACTGCTGCACTGGTGTGGGAAATTCCTCCAAAGTGAGCGACGCTGACCGCAGAGGATGGCGAGTGTCCGGCTATCAGTTTGGCCTCAGTGAAGAGCAGGGATCTAGAGAAGCCATATTTAATGTTCAGGGTCAAAGGGTAATTTAAGAGAACAAGAAGGCGACAAGGACAGATGGCAATGGAGGGTCATATGTGATGTGTGCGTGCTGTATGATGTGCCGAACAGACTTACAGGCCAAATCATACACCAGCTGCACATGCACACTGTTAAGTTTTATTTTGCTTGTATATTAAGAGAGGACATTTCCACATAATACAGAATTAAAAGGAAAAAAAATGTTTAAAGCACAATCCTGTTAACCTTTTACTGTTAGCATGGCATTATGCTGTGTGTATGTGTTTAACACTATACATGCTAAAGATTAGCATCTTAGCATAGTCATTTACTGGAGTCTTTTTTTCAGTTAACAAAATTGAACTGGTATGACAACTCTAAATATAGACACTATTGGCAGTCAGGCTACAGTCATTCATAAAGTAGATAATGTACAGCACTACTTACGTAATATTTTGCATGTTATGTATTCAAGCAGTGTGGGAAAATGCAGTCGGAAAGCTACATAATGGGCAATTTAAGTAGATCATCATGAACTTTGAAGTGCTGATAGCCACTAATGTGCGTCATTAGTCTTTAACCCACCTGCCTGCATACTATGTGCTAATGAGCTGCGTGCTTCACACAGGCAGAGAACATCCCTGAAGTTTTTGAAGGCAAACAGCAGAAACACCCTCTAACCTGCATATTCATATATATATATATTACAGTGGCTCTTTACTAAAAGACAATTGACTAGAGTTTCTGTTCTTTCAGATAGACAACTACTTTAAGTTTCTGCATAGAAAACATGCAACAGCAACTTTAAACACACATTTGCACCCCAGAGAACGGCAGAGTTTGGGGTTCTCCTGTTCTTAAAAAACAAGGAGACTGATCTTAAAAGAAATATGTCTGGTTTTATTGATTTCAGCCACCAGTGATGTCACATCCCATCAACATCTGTCTTTAAAGTCTGTTTATTCAATGTCTTTTCTTTCTCTTTCCCTGCCAGCCCTGGAGTTTGTGTATCGATGAGGATATGAGTCCTTTACGCTCAGCAGAGCAGGAAACAAGAACCACCACTGTGTTTTACTACCATGCATGCACAACTTTGATCAACAGATGCTGGAGATCAGTGCAACAGCTGCATTTCTGAGTATGAAGTTTTTAGGGGATTGAATTCTCTCCTTTATGACCATTTTCCCAGGCTGGTTATTATGGTTAGGTGTCAGGTCACAGCTCTGAATCGTGCCAGTTTCCGATTTACAAGAAGCAAAGATTAAAGCATCTCCAGCTACCATGTTGATTAGCATATAATGATGCATTTGTGTTCAGAAGTTGGTGGATGACATCTGCAAAACTTCAAAATTAAACTTCATGACACAAGTAATAAGCGTCAAATTGAAAAAGCAAGGCACATTCAGTGTTTGATTATGCTGTGAAAACTGGCATGCAAACATAATTTGTACTCAACCTGCAGTTCTTGAACAACTCCTTAATGACTAGTTGTGGCTCTTTTGATTTCTACTTGAAAAATAAATAAATAAATAAAAATATTTTAATGCTGCAGTCCAAAAAAAAACCTACTTCCTGTTAACTAACATCCTGTTTGAGCAAGGAGGTGGTAAAGTATTTGCTTACAGCTGTGAGGCAACTCTTGAATTTGCATGAAATTCAACTGTAGTGAACTTTAATGGGCGTAAATTGCAGCCTTAACTTAATAACAAAGACACATGTGTTAATGTCCACACTTGCATTCCATGTGTGCCACGTCTTTCACTGACCACAATCAGCAGGCAGGCAGAAGTCACACAAACATTCGTGTATGAGTGACTGCAGCATTTGCAGGCAAGAAATACTTTATTACTATTATTGTTGTTGTTGTTATTATTGCTATTATTATGATTATTATAACTATTATTGTTGTTGTTGTTATTATTGCTATTATTATGATTATTATTGTTATTATTACTATTATTGTTGTTGTTGTTTATTATTGTTATTATCATTATAAGTTTTAAATGCAAAATTGTTTCAGGAAAGAAAGGGATGTTTCTGATTGAGGTGCCTGCAAAAATGTTTTTTTGTCAAAGTGGAGCGGGGCAAGTTTGAGTACCACTGAACTATACTAAACAAAAATGCTTAAATATTTTTCAAAGAAGGCTTCTGCTTAGGGATGAAAACAGTTATATATAAAACCAGAAGTGATACAAAGTCATAGTTAAATCGAATTTTGAAGTTTTTGTGCATCATACTGAATTTAATTCCAGTTTGAAATATATAGGTGTGTAAAGCAAACATTGTGAACTACTACTGTATACTGCATATCATTAAGACATAGAGGTTAGCATTACTGTTTAATTCATGCTTAGATGCTCCTACCAGCTAATACACATAGTATTGAGACCGTTTTGTACACATAAGACTATACACATCCCCAATACAGAGCAAAATCATCTCTGTTTTCACATTTGAGTAGTGGATCTCATAACAAGTAAACTGACCTTTATATAGCTTCAATGGAGGGCCCATTTGATACCAACTTCCATTCTTCAAAAATTGGTATATCTCCCTTAATGGCAGCCAACAGGGAGGCTGTCCTTCATCCTGGCATCAGTTTTGAGCCTCAGTGCACTCGCTGCAGCTGGGTTCAGTCCAGTTCAACCCCCAGAGCTTCAGTGATGGTCTCTCCCTGACTTTTGGTTGGGTAAGTCTCACCTTCAAACCAATGGACCATGGGTAGCGTCTGTCTCTGTTAGCAGCATCCTTGACAGGCCGGTTGCATCTCCTCACATTATTAAGCGGCTGTTTGGCAAAGTTGGCAGCACTCATCTTTTAAATGTAAAACCAAGAAGTCTGTGACAAACCTTGGATGTTAACTCCACTGGCTATGCTAGACTTAACACCAATCTGTTTCAATACAACCTGGTAGGCTTGCAAATTTTGAGCTAACTGCATAGCTCTGTAAGGATGGTTCTGTTTAGGTGACGTTATGTGTCTCCCTCAATAATTATTTTAAACCATGACTGTATGGTACTGAGCCAGGACAGGTCTGCAACATGTTTTCAGTCTCCAAACAGAGCAAATACAATTCAAAGTGGCTTTCAATAGATGCTCTAACATGCTTTTTTCTAGAAAATGATAGTCCTCATATTAGCTTAAGTTAACAGCTTTTATTTCAACACAGCACAAAATAGCTCATGTGGCTTCTATTTTATCATGTGCACATCGCCACAGACCACCAACAGAAAGCTTGATGAGAGACTGTGGAAGTTTCTAGAACATTTTGTGCCTGTGGGATGAGCTCTGCTGTCTCTCGTTCGTAAATCACTCATTCCAAAATCCACAGTCAGAGCAGGAAGGAAGAAGCACAGAGGCATAGACACCAGCCTTACAGGTTTGTGTGTGTGTGCATGTGTATGTGTATGTGAGAGGAGAGTCTGAATGTTGAATGTGCCTGGCAAGGTAATTAACATTTCCCGAGCATCAGCGGCTGGAGCTCAAGGCTAAAATGATCTGCGGAGACCTCGCTGAAGCTGTAATGAAGTCCAAACACTTCTTCACCGACAAAGAACAGGGAAGAGCGAAATGAAACTTAAAGAGAACGAGCAGACTCTGCAGCTAAAAATCAACCGATTTATGTTGATTATTCCAGAAAATAATCAGAGTGTTTCCTGAAAAGATGCTGAATATTACCCTGGAGATTTATTTTTAGACCTTTTAGTTGCTCATGGATGTGCAGACAGCGATCATCGAGTTATTATGCTGAAGTTGATGATTTTTAGGCAAGTTGAGGAGTTAATAGGGCACCTGTTTTTCTGACTGTTAAGCAGATTGATTTACTTCTTGTTATTTTGGACATTTAACATTAGAAAGTATTATAAAGTAATAATCATGTCTGTGTGTTCAGTTTTGACACTAATTGCAGCATTTGAGAGGTAAATAATTATAACATCTTAATTGCCTTTCATCGAAAACCTCTAAACTAAGGTTTTGAAATGTATGCATACATTTAATTTAGTTGAAGCCTGGACATTATGCTAAGTCCACTTAATTTTTCCTTATTTTCAAAGCAAAAAGCTTGCTTGTTTATTTTTTTCTTATTCATTGACATCATTATTCATTACACATACATTACCTCGACACCTGTTTAAATTAAAGATCATAAATTCTGTTATTGAACCAAAGTATTATGTTCTTCTTTATATATATTTTACAATAAAATGTATATCTATATTTAATTGGTTTCCCTTAGATTGTAATTACTTTTTGTTTACTTAGGTTACATATAGGCTCTGTTGGAGGGGGTCTGAGATCTAAGAATTTTAATGCCAAAGACTGTTTCAATTAAATGATTGTGCATGAAACAACAAAGAACTTGACTTTATTCAGGTTATTCTGCATCTTTATTTTCTTTAGGTTAATCATTACTGATTCACAAATGAATGCTGTAATAAAATAACCCTTCACCTATCTGATCTGTCATCTGACATTTCAGCCTGACTGCAGGCTGTTTATTCCCTTAAGGCCGAGAGTTTCAGCAGCGCCACAACACTTGTGTTTTTCCAGTCGTGTCCCATGATTTCTGACGTCGAGGTCTCTCTTTCCCATCTATCATATTCTGTGATAAATGAGTCAGCAGAGCTTAGTTTATCTGAAGGTGACCTCACCTCACAGTTCCTGCTCTTATCAGCCTGTCAACTGAGGGGATCGTTTTTCAGTCTCCAAGCTTGAAGCAAAAGTAATTTGGCCATTTTTCTTCCAATGTTGTTTTTGTATAGTTTTCCTCTTCAAATAGAATTTAAATATGATGTTTGATGGGAATTATTCAGTTTTTCGCTGAAAAGAAAAAGCCTGACAGAGCCCTGTGGTTTCTTAAAAGGCTGCTTTTAAAGATAATTTTGGTCTTGATCAAAGATACATTGCATTTGTACTGATAGGACCCACAAACATTAAGCTGCTACTTGATGTTCTTGTGCAAATATATTAATTCATGGCTGCAACTAGGATGTGAAAAGTATTGAGGTCATGGGCTGAAGATGCACCAGCCCTGAGATGGGCAGCTTGAATTACATTTATTCGGAAATATGCATTTAATTACATCAGAGTAGTTCTTTGTGTTTTGTGAGGCAGAAAAATAAGATCTAATTGTTATGTCTATTGTTAAAAAAACACTAAGAGCTTGTATTTGTGTTGTTGAAATACTTATAATGTCATTCTATTCTGAATAGGATACACATCTATCTGAGATTTAAACAGTAAAAACAATAACAACAAACAACACTTAACATAATCACAGTCTTTGGCAACACTTACTGTAGGTGAGTTACATGACATGGCCTGCTGGATCCTGTTCATTGTCAACTGCAGTACCTCATCAGTGTAACTTGTGACCAGAACAACAGAGGAAAATAACAATTAGCAAACATGTGCTCCAGAACCTGTAAATACACTCACTAGCTAGTAACATTAGAATAACCAGCTAATTGGTTGGATTGGTTAGTTTTAGGCAAGAGGAGAGACACTGGTTCAAATCAGGGCAAAAATAACAGGGTGAGCCAATCAGAGGCAGAGTAGGGCTTGTTGTCATGCCTTCACCATTTTGGGAAAAAACAATCACCACCTGGCAGGCCATTCAGATGCAGCTACTAGAACTACTGAAGCCAGGTCATACAAATGGTTAAAGGAGTTGTCTGAAGATATCAGTAGTGATGTGCAATACCGCTTATCTCCTGTATGATCCAATTTGGGGTGTGTGTATTTTATACCCAGGCTGGTATCAAAGATACCGTTACTTTGATGTTTTTAATTTTAGTTTAATTTGACGACTACAATGTGTTATATACATATTCTGCAAAGCAGTTGCCTTGTAGGAATTAGTTTTTTTTTTCTCTATTCAGATGAGGTACATAAAAATCAGGCGGCAGACCTACGCATGACTTGTTTTATGGTCAGTTATGATCAGCATTCAGTCTTCACAGAACATATAAAGGTCTGCTGTCAGTGGCTTCATCACAGAGCTGCAGTGCACACCACTTTGACAGGCAGAGGGAGAAGTAGTTCCTGTTAACTGGGTATCATTAAACCATCCTAGTGATAGGAAGTAACTTTTGATAAAATACACACACCCCAAATTACTCAGTTTAGATACTGATCTTTTTATATGAGAAATAATCACAAGGCAGGAAACATTGGGATCAGAAGTATTGATGCTTTAGGATTGATCCATACATCATTAGAAATCAGTGCACATTCCAGTACGGAGTTTTCAAATTTTTTCACATAATTGTGCCCACTGGGTCTTAAACAAAACAAGCTGGATTGAATTTGGAAAAACAGATCGAGTTGAAACATCTGACCAGCCCGGAGAATTATATGTGAGTGACTGATGTTTACAAGAAATCATTAACAACATTAAACCACAAGCCAACAGCTTCAAAGTTCCTCCACCACAGCATTTTAAGAGAATGGAATAAATCGACATGAGACTGTGCATTTTTTCATTTTCTCTCTGTGTGCTGTACTTTAAGCTAGCTTTTTTTAAGTGTGAACTTTCACAACACTATTCACACTGTGGTTTTCGGCTGTAGCAGGCGGCTGCTAGTGTGTGCTAAGTGTTCCTTTCACATTCGGTCACATCAGGCTTAGAAGTCAAGCCATTATTAATGATATACCATGGTGATTTTTTTTGTCTCAATTTGTCAAAGCAAATTATTCAACAGGACATGGACATATTTGGAGGGAAAATAGTTCAGATTATGTAGTGTGATCATGGCAACATTCGATCTGGCAGGGCCCACAGTTTATTAAGATAAATTCAAATCAACACATCCATCCACCCACCATCTCACTCCTACTTACACATGGATGTAGTCAATGGAGCAGCTAACAAAAACAAACGGAAAAGAGAAAAATGTAAAAAAAAACATACCCTCAAGAGGAGGCGGAGCCCTGGTTGACTGGCAGGGAGGCAGATGATCAAATAACACTTTTATAACTGTGTTTACAGGATTTTTCAATTACCCTGCTCAGTGTATGTAATATACACGGAACATCAGAAACTGCTGAATTCAATCAGAAGTGAAAATTAGATTTTGACAAAATGATGCATCTAGTGAACACAGGTTCTGCATTCACTTGCTACTTTCCAGCATTTCAGATACACAAGACAAGCCTACAGCTAGGGGATATATTTGTTACCGACTGACTCAAGTATGGAATTCTGCGTTGCTTTGGGAAAACATGTTTACTGCTGCCTCGTTCCCAAGTGTGATGTGCATTGAAAAGGTATAAAAAAAATGGAAGAACAAAGAGCCTGGTTGTTGTTGTGAAAGTCACAGATAAAAATTATTGCTGAAAATTCAAAAATACCCAAATACCTGGCCAAGCTGAATTTCTACCACATTTATCTGATGTGCAGTGTACCCTGCCCACACACTGCTTTGAATAAACCTCTGAGCTTTTTAATTAACTGCACAACTGCCTCATCCCAGAAATGCAAAATGGAATGGCGACGGCATGTTTGACAGCGACTGTGCTGCAGACAGCAGTCTCCATCCGTCTCCCCCGAGGCCTCGCTGCTGCCTTATCATGCATCATCGATTGGGCGCAGGGATGAAGCCGTAGGGGGACCACCCATTTGTTTCCCCTGCAGCTGCTGTTTGCGATCAGTGCAATCCCTCACACATACACAAATACACACACACACATTCACACACATTCACACACAGCTTCCAGTCCTGTGGGGAGGGAGAGAGAGGGCTTTGCTTCATGATAAGTGACAGTGAATACTGAGCCATGATATGTGAGGGTGCACTAGTGCACATAAATTCATTATATGTGGCACTGATTCTGCTGAGGCCAGACTGAGTTTAATATTTATTTTGCTAAGAAATCAGTATTTATGACTTTGGTGTTTGTTTAAACTTGTGTGGGTATTTGATCAAATTTAAAAAAGGAAAAGTTGAAGTTTTATCCATTCTCCCGCTGTAGTAGATCCCCTTACACAAAAACTAAAATATGAAAAATTATTCATGTTAATTATGCAATTAAGCTAATTTCAGTTTAACTTTCAGTTTAAAGCATATTTGCATATACTATAAACCTGAGGATACACATGTGAAGACTATATAATTCAGTCAGGACCAGAATGTGTGAATTTTTTTTTGTGAACACTAACACACAGATGCACAGTGTGTGTATGTGTGTGCGTGTATGTGCGTGTGTGGGTTTGAAGGGTGCATGTCTCAGAGGACTGACAGGAAAGCTAGGACTGAATTTAAATGCAGGTCATTTTGCAGCTTTTAGATTCAGGTTCTGTCTCCCTGTGCTGCTCTGCACTCAGGATGGAAATCCCTTCAACATGGCACGCATACCGATAAAATTTGATAACCGCCCCCCCCTCTACTGAGATTTGAGCCCGTCCACTTCAAGTGGACCAAGTTGCACCCAGTGATCCTGCAAAGCACCAGTTCCCACACTTTGATGTGCTGCAGAGGGTGTGGACTTAAATTGTTTTGTCAATTCGCACAGGGACAAAACTGACAAGGGCACTAGGATAATTGGATTGATGTTGGAATGTGTGTGGCCATCAGCTTCTTATTTAATTCCACTGACTCACTTATTAGACTTGGAAGCAGGTCTTCAATTATTTTCAGGGCTGGCTAATTAAGGATGGAAGTATGGTGTGAATAAAAATAAATGAAAGGTAGGCATCAGCTTGTTGACGACACCATAAATTTACCATTTCAAAAGAAGAAGTTGGGTTTATCTTTTTAATTGCAGAGTAAAAAAGAAAGGGAATATTTTTGCCTGAGTACATGATGCAAGTTGAGACTGACATGAAAACATTATCAAAACTGATGCTGCAGAGGTGAAAAATCTCAACATTTACTATTATGTGTTAAGTTCCTAAAACGCTGGATTCTACATAATGCAACCCCTGGCATGTTTTTGTTCCATCTGCTCTCTCACTTTCATCTTTTAAAACTCTCAAACTGGTAACACAGGCTTTCTGTTGACAAAATTTAGTATTCTAGAGACATAATTAGGGTTATTCCTCAGACAGGAAGCAAAGCCAAGTTTTGTCTTGCATTATTTGTGTGAATTTGACCACTGGACTGTTTATGGATAAGCTAATACTGGGAAGCTAATCTACAAACTGTACAGTTGTTATCTGGAGCCATTCTGGAACATATAGCATATAGCAGGTTAGGCTGATTTGCAAAGAATTTCACCCCTGTTTTTTCCTCCTTTCTCTTACTTCCTCTCATGTCTGTACCTTTATAAAGTCTTTTTTCATAAAGCCCCTGGAAGCACTGAAATGTTTAAGTTAAATTAAAACAAGTTCAGCTTGTTGTGACACATCTTCATCTTAATGAAGCCCATTCACTCCTGTACACTGACTTGCGTCTTAATTTTAGTTTTCGTCAGTTTGGGAGTTCGATATACTGGTATAGCCTAACAGTGATATTTAAAGATGATGTGTTAATCTTTCCCACTTACATAGTGGGTGACAGCAATGCACCTTAGCTCTGGTTGTCACCTACCATGAAAAAAAGAGAGGAAGTCATTGAGAATAACGGTCCTTTATTTCAATTTGTACATTTATGGTTTGAGATCTCCACCTTCCTTCACTATTGTAAGTGTAATTAATTTGCAAAAAAAGAGACATAACAGGGTGTACACAAAGTTCAGGTTAAGTCATCCTATTTTTTAAATTCTCTGTGCATGATATCATGATAATAAATCTTGAATTACATTTGGGGTGGCTGCAGCTCAGCTGGTAGAGAGGGCCGTCTATTAATCAGACGGTCAGTGGTTTGATCCCTGACTCCTCCAGTCTGCAGTCAAAGTGTCCACAGGAAAGAAACTGAACCACAAATTTCTCCTGATGGCTGTTTTACTGGTGTGTGAGAATGTGTGGGTATGAGTCCTGATGGTTGGCTCTATGTAGAGAAGCTACCTGGGTTAAAGCTGACTTGTGTTGGAAAGCATTTGGATTCTTGAAAGACTAGAAAAGGCTTTATAAATGCAGTCTACTTAAACTTGTGATTAATGAAAATTACCAAGAAAATCTTGACTTTAAATCTGAGCCTAATTTCATATTTACTTCATATTTTTGTTTTGATTAATTAAATTTCAAACACAGAATAGAATATTGTGGATTAAATGTCACCAGCTTGACAGAATGAAGCAGCATCTAAGCTAAACAATTATGGCATTTTCACACCACAGACTACAGATAAAAGTTAAAAAATAAAATATATTAGAGAGTTTTATTCAGGTTTTACCTTGTAATAGCAAGTGCTGCTGGAGATCAAAAATAGATGATACATTTTGGGAAACTGTTTCACTTGCATCAAGTTTCAGAAACACAGACCAATGCAATCAACCCTTAATTAGAGCTACCATTGAGAGGTAGCTCTCTTTTAGGTCGCAGCACTGCAAGAATCCCATTTCACAGGCTGAATAGTACATTCAGTGACTTCTAAACTCATCTTTAAATGTCAAATCTGAGTTGTTCTCCTGAAATGATTTGCTGGTTAAAGATATCTTTTTTTACTGTTTGAGAGGGGGGCTACTTCTTTCATTTAATCCTAAATGATCCAGTTAATTAGCAGGGGTTACTTTACAGTTTACAACTATGGTAGCAGATACTAGCAGCACATAACTTTTTTGACATTGATCAAATAGTGTTTTGGTTTTATGAGTTGATATTGAAAAACAATCTTTTTTAGAACAACTTGATCTGCTGCATCAGTCTCAGTCAAGCTTGTCAACATTGGTCTGTCATAAGTCTCTATGACACTAGGTAGCTAGTTTGTTTTGTGGATTGATGGACCTTCCTGTTTGTAATCCTGCTTCTGAACTCTGAATCATCAATTGTCTCTGTATCTTTGGAAAACAAGAACAATAAATCAATCTTGGCATCACTAGACCCACCTGAATCACTGATCAAGTCTGAGGTGTGGGCGAAGGTTCAGAGGCTTGTACCCAGCTGACAATGTAGGCCTCTTATTGGCTAATTTAGCCCAGTGTCATTATGATGATAGTTATGTCTTCACTCCAGCTGAAGACACAGAAATGACTTGCATTTTAAGTTCAAAAGAGTGTCAGAGTTGAGTTTAGTATTCTAACAGTCAGCAGCCTCGCTTGTGTTTCACAGTGACACCATGATCTCAGATTTGAGAAAGCTCCGCCGCTTCTTTTCTGACAAACACAAAGACACTCAGCTGCAGATCCTCTTCCTCCTCTGCTCCCCCAGTGCATCAATCCAACAGCGACTGACACGTTCAAATCCCTTTTGATGTGATATTCACATCTGCTAAGACTAATCCTCTGAACAGTATCTTTAGAATCTCCTCTCCGCAGCTTTGCCTTTATCCAATCTGATGCTCATAAGTAAAAAAAAAAACAACAACTTTGCTTTGGGGCCCCAATTAGGCAGCTAAGCTGGCTTGTGGCAAACAAATTACAGTCCATGCTCTGAATGGATTTTAATTTCTGACTGTGCCACGGTTGAGGGATTTCACAAAGTGCAGAAACTTCACACATTGGGTTTGGCTTCATTACACTGATAAATAATTAAGGCTGTATGTTTATCAGTCAGTTTGTTTACTTGAACCCCCAGTCGCCGTTTCATATTTACTGTTGTGTGTTCTGACCCAGCAGTCAGCCCAGCTGCCTGATTGTACATATCCTACAAATGATTCCAACAGTGTAATTTATCTGAGGTCAGTGTGGCAGCATGAAGGCGAATGCTGACAAGTGCAAGGTCAAACCTACTGCGGCTCACCACAGGTGTGTGTACACAGGCTATTATTTCTGAGGTTAGAACAGCTACAGCTTCCCATTTCTCTTGTGGGTTAGTGAATTACTGTCTCTGTGTGGAAAGACCTGTAATCATTTGAGCAGATGGCAGTTGTACTTCTCTAACTGTATTCAGCAGCCTCGTTTGAAGTGCAGAGCCCCAGTGCAGATCTCCATTTGCCCCATCTGCAAGTGCTGTTGACCAAGTTGCAAATAAGAGTCTCATTGTCCACTGAGCTCAGTGAGCATGAATTGTTTCATCATGTAGGCTGCTTTTGGAGACAACAGGCCAGCAACAGGCTTTTTCATATAACCCCTATATGAAATGTAATACTTTTATCTTATTTGTTAGAAAGAGTTTTTGTTAACAAGTTATTCTTGGAGGCATGAATAATCTTTTTACACTTTAGTTTTAGATAGTGATACAGGAGGTAAGTGCAAGTCATGGTCCATATAGCACTTTTGCTAACAAAACAAATATGTTCTTCTCAGCAGTGTTTTCTAGTTCCCCGGACAGATTCCACCATTGCAAAGTTAACCCTACACAAAATGTAGGCTATTTATCTTCATAATGCACTGTTTTGACAGCAAAAATTAGAATTAATATATCATATATAAATTGTTGTGAGGCATCAGTGGAGATGCAATTTCAGAACATAATTATTGATAATAACACACTTTACAATTAGCAAGTAAAAGAGTTTCGACAAAATATTTTTATCTTGGATCCATCAAGCCATCATCTGATAAGTTTTATACTTTTTTCAGTTTTTATTTACTCCTCCAGTTGTTGTACGTGGTTTTTTAGGACAATAATGTCCATTAATACAACAGTCAGTTACAACACCACTATACTTTAGTTCTACCTGGAATTTAAGTAGCTATTTTTCTCATTTTTCTGGATAAACCTAATGTTTATAAGCTTGTATGTTTGTTTCAAAAGGTGTAAAAGTGGCCTGTGAAGTCATCATTTGTTGAAGCTTTGCTAAATTGAAAAACAAGACAGGAACTCTTGCTTAAAAAACAAGCCTCTGTAGTGTGATTAGTGTTCAAAACAAAACAAAACAAATCTATTAGCTTTTAACAATTAGATGTTTCCACTGTGTAGTACAGCTGGACTCAAATCAGCTCAACATGCTTGCAGTACCACGTGCTTTTCTTCATTTTTCACAGCAGTTGGTATCTCCTCAGTGTTGATAGGATGCTTAGCTGATTGTCATAGCGATCTCTAGGTGATCTATGATCGGCAACCAAACAGAGGAATGTCTGCACATTGATGATTTCAGTGACAATGCATACGTTTTGAGAGTGTAAAACATTAAGGAGTGAGTCGAGTGAAATCAAGTCAAGCTGGGCTGAGCTGTACCATGCAGGTCGAAATGCCTCAATGACTTTTCAAGAACAGTCTTTTCAATTCCATGTCCTCACAAAGAAGCTGAGGATGAGAACATGGGATTGAAAGGGTTGATTTTGCTGATTTTTTTGAAAAACAAGTATCACATCTTTCAGCTTGTGTGATGGATTAGTTGACTAATGTCGCATTCCAGCATCCTGTGTCAGCAGCTTGACACAAGTTTATCATAGATCATCAGGTATGAAGGAGTCAAACAAGGTGTGATGAGAACATGTCATTGCCTTGTGCACAATTTAAATATTGATGAGAGTTTCTTTTCGCCATCCCACCTCCAATTAGTGAACACTTAGCCTGTTGGCAAGTATTCACTCTGAAGAACTGTGGTAAGATTATTTCTGTCTCCAGGGTAGCTAAACTTAAAGAGCAAAGTTTGTGTCCACTCTATAAGGAGAACTGAGACAAAGGAATGTTGAAAATTGTGTGTAAAGCGCTTCATCAGGACACATGAGCTAGACATCAGTTCCCTCTCCAGCAGACACAGAGGTCACACTGTCACCGATGGGTGTTACAGTGGCTCTGCCGTGTTCTTTAGACATGTTTTCCAGCAGAGGATGTTCTGCTGATGCCTCCTCCAGGGCACTGTGGCTGTGGTCTTCGACATCACGGATTGTGTACAGCCCCCTGGGACAAACACTTATGGAAACACTGTCCCTCAATGTGCTCTTGTTGTAAAATAGCCTGAAGGTAGCAATGATACAGTAGCTTTATCAAGGCCCTTTTTTTCCATGCCTTGACACAAACACAAGCCTGCTTTCAAGTCCAAATTTGATTTAGTGGAGCTGTTAACACAGCTGTGACATGGCATTCAGCCAAAGTGAGGAACAAATTCAATATAATTAATGTAACATGAGCATCAATCAAATACTGACTTCAAAACCAACAGCTTGCTTATCGTCTTTTTCTCTTTCTTTTTCTTTTTTCTTCCCTTAATTTCAGGCTGAAAATAAGATCTGTGTGTGTGTGTGTGTGTGTGTGTGTGTCTATGTATTCCTCAGATATGCAGAAATAATTATCTTCGATACATTATGGATAATTTATTAGATTGTTCTGCCCCTGCTGGCTTGGCACAGTTAAATAACCAATGAGGATTTGGCATTTGGACAGAAGAGTGGCTACAGAAGGCTAAAAATAGATATCGTTAATAAAAATGCACCAAAGAAGTGCTGTGTGATGGCTACATTTGACTGTGTTTAATATGTTAAAAGAGCCTCTTATCCATGGAAATGGTGAAGTGGAAATCAGATAAAGTTTCTTTCTACTTAAAGCAAATTAGTCAAGTATGTTTAAAACAAACAAGTTTGTATAACAAATTCTAAGGAACACTTGTTTTTGACCTGATCCAAATGGTCATGCTCAAAGTTTGGTGAGAACAGCTGGCCACCTAGAGCTAACTCAGGACATCAAACTTGCCCCCTGACCTCCAACAACTGTGTGTCCTTTGCAGGTTTATTTGCCTTGCCTCAATGAATTAATTAAATTTGGATAACCATGTACACTGTCAGTGGACTGCAGGTTTCAAACAGGAGACTATCGCCACCACCTGCAGGGAAGTCATTTATGACTGACACAGTGAGCCAAACAAGCAATGCTGCAATGTTGCCTATTTTAGCCTGCAGTAAGCATGCTAGCGCTCTTTTGAAAACACTGGCATGCTAACTGCCGGCTAAACACTGCTAGCTGTGCGTCATTACATTGTTATTATGATCTTTCTGACCACACTGGCTTAGAACAAAAGATGTTACATGTTGCGTTGCATCCATTTTTTGTGTGTGTTTTTGACTGGACTGCAGCAAAGTGGAGGCAGGTATGAAGGTCTTTCACTGACTCAGTGAGTGTTGGAGTTTCCTCATTGGCTGTTTGGTTCTTTAAACTAAAATGAACTGGCCTGAACATTAGTCAAGGAATTACCGCTAGAGTCTGAATATAAGTGCAGTCATCTAAGGCTACTGCTAGTAACGACGCCCCTCATTCACTCATATGATAAACACTGTGCAACAACTACAGGTATGTATTCACTCAACAACAATAAAAATAACTACTGTTGACTTCCTCAGAATTAACAGTCAGTTGGCATTTGTGATCTCTGGTTTATAGAATATATTTTAAAAAAATATGAAAAAACCTGAGGCTGCTAATTTCAGTCAACATGTCATGTTCCCTCCATACAAAGCTTTTGTGCATTATATTTAATTTGTTGCTGCTTTTCAAAGTGTCCCTGCTGTAGCCATTCACTCCACTCAATTATGGTACTGTGTTCTCTTCCAAAAGACTGACAGCACTGACAGCTTGTTGGTTGATCCCTCCAAGATGTCTCTGTGGACGGGGCTTAATTATAACCTCTTTTGATCCTCTAACTCTGGCAGAGTCTGGTTCTCTGTGGAGGGAGCGTCATCCATTTCCCCTGCCCACAGCTTGACACTCATTTGCAATTTAGATTTTTTTTTTTACTGCTACTTTTATGGTATTTTAGATGAATAAACAGCATAAAAGAGCTCTTGGAAAGGCTTCCTGTTAAATTACTAAGAGTACTAGTATATAGACACAATAGTGTACACATAAAAGACATGAAAGAGAACCAAGTGACAAATACTTACAGTAGAGACATAGCTCTAAATTTAAGCTATATATTGCAGGTGTCCTCTGTGGGAGAGCAACAAACAACTAGCCAACAAAGCTGCTAAACTCTGAATATGTTTAATGTTTAAGAGCAGAAAAGTCATGCTAATGAAAAGTTGTCAAAGGTTCAGAATAAGCAATGAATTCATGACACACGTACGAATCCTGTGAACATGAGGTTAACAAATGCAAGTAATTCACACTGCTAATGACCCAGCTTTGTTACAGTGAAGAGATATCTATATCTTTTTCCATATGTTTGCCTGTTAGGTTTGTGATGGACTACTTCCTAATTTTTTTTTTCTATTTCTTTATCTTTAGTTTTCAGTAAAAGTAGAAGTGAAGCTGGTTGAAATGTTAGCGATAAATTCTCATTGCACTATAAACTGTCTCCATGCAGAACGATGACAGGAACCGCAAGTCAAAGCTAAAGCAGGAAGTTAGTTTGTGAATTGTGATGGATGTTTAAGACAGAAAATGTAGGTAACAATTTTACTTTTCATCTTTGTGTATAATACAGGTGCTGATGATGATTGAGCAAAGAAACTTGAATACTCACTCATGATAGTTGTTGCTTGCACCTGCAACATGCACATTACTGTGCAGCGCTGTGTTTGTGCACAACAGGAACTCTCTCACATATTTCACACCTGGTGCATGAATTTTTCTGAATGACAACTCCAGCACTGGTTGTCACAACGTGTTTGCTAGTTGTCATTGTGATATTTTAAGTGCCAGTTAAAATTTTTGCTTGAACCATTGGGGATACTTATGTAGGTCTTATCCCTCTATATTAAAAAAAGAGGTAGAGGGACAAGTGCTAAAGGCCTTAATGACATAAAGTTTGATCCATGATTATTGTTCTGTGGTCCAGCATGACTACAGAGGGGGGTGTTTGTAAAATGATAATAGGATTTTTTTTAATTTCTATAAAATCTCTGGCTCTTGGTGGCTCCAGGCTGGGAGATTCACAGTAGTGGGGGGGGGCCCTCACCTGCTGCAGTGAATTCACTTTCCTCCGTCTCAGTCACTACTTTGCCTTAAGAGTTCGGGGCCTTTACCTTTTCTGTACCCTGCCGACTTCCAGAGACATGTAAGCGGCACCGATGCGTGAAATTGTGAAATCGCTAATGACATTTTCCTTGCATAATGGCCTAGCTTGAAATGGTGCTTACGGCTGCCAGTGTTTTGATTGAGGAGTATAGTTTCTAGGTGTGTGTGTGTGTGTTGAAGGGGCACAGCTGAGGACACACGTCCTCCATTTTTCAATTTCTGTAACCCAGACTGCCAAATGTGCTTAATGCGGGTTATAAATTTAATTGGATGGATAACTGTGCCCTTTTTTTAATACTGCCTTTTGACATGTCCTTGACTTTTTCTTACTCAGAGATTCCATCTATCTGTTTTTCTGTCTCTACTTATAAGGTTATCCATTTATACATAAATTGTCATCATATTCAGTGATAAAACTTGGAGGGGAGTGAATTAAGTTTTCTCAAACTATGTAAGGCGACTGAAAGCGGAGCAGGACAGGGGTTGGATGGATATGACCCTCCTCCTGGTAATCCGTGGCTGGGTGGGGCAATGACGGCTTCTTCTTACTCACTAGTAGTGCAATAAGCAGCAGTGGAAATAGTCTGCAGTTTAGCCAAGCATGCCCTCTTGCTACTGGCTGTTCCTAACAATGTGGCAATGGAAACTGTTCTTCAACTAGACATAAACAGGAAGAAGGTAAATAAAATCAGGGTTCAAATTACATGATTAGATGTCAAAACCACAATTTGTTCCTTTTGTATTGAATTCTGAGGACAGCAAAACAAACTATTGTTGTTTAGTAAAGAAGTCAAGCTATACTCCCTTAGTATTTTTACAGCATTCTGTGAACAACTGGGATCTAATATTGTGCTACACTCAGCATGAGTCTGCAGACAGCAGGGAACACTGAAAGAAGTTGGAGGTTGCAGCCTGTTGCCTGCAGATCTTCTTCCTCTTCAACAGCTCACCGAGGCTGCTCCTGCTTGTTTCATTTCTCCCTGCAATTTTTCAAACTGATTCCATGTCAGCAAATGCCAAAAATGACCACTGATTTGCAGATGCATTTTTGATAAACTACATTTACTGACAGATGATTGAATTTAAAAATTATTTCATAATAAAAGTCCATTTAAGATTCTTTTTTTTGAGACACCTTTATGTTTTTAACATTAAGCCATAGACTCAATCACAGTGGTGTTATTTAGTGATAGTGGCTTATCAGATTTATTTAAAGAAAAATATTTGAAATTAAAGTCTTAAACCTTCACTTCTGAAAACAGTGGGTTAGAGCAGTTAAAAGTCACATTCCCAAACAATAAGACAACCTTTAACATGAAAGAAATTCAAAAGGGGACAGTCTTCCTTATAAAGAAGTTATCTTGCATAGACTCTTGAACTAAAACAAATGGAAAAGCACAGGTGGATGGTCAGCCTAGTTTATCAGTAGAAACATGAGATGTAACTTGCCTGGCTCTCTCCACAAGTTCAAACACTTTCTTGGCAAACACTGACATTTCAGTGTTTCTGCTGGTTCCCTGACAGCCTCACAGTGACAAGAACCAGAGGAAATTGTTTCCTTTTGTGCAGATTAGCATCAAATAATATGTTAATAAGACATCTTTAGACTCATTTGTTTGTGGTTGTTTTTTCTTTACTCTGGACAGAATCAGGTGTTGGTAGCTGTTACCCTCTGCGTCCTTATGCTAAGCTAAGCTAAGCTAAGCTAATCACCTCCTTGCTCCTCTTTTTCATGAGATTGATAGTGATTTTCTACCTAACTTACTAAGCTTACTTCCCAAAATGTTGAGGTATTTATCTTAATTAGTTCACTCTCAATTTCTGCATCATCATCATCAATCATCTTTAGACGATTTTGGCTGAATATCGTTTCGAAGTTCAAGGACAAACCTTTCTTATTTTGCTACAATTCCATTTCATGTCTCTGACTGGCCTATTTCTCATGCAGTGGTATTCCAGGCTAATGAGTGCCCGTATTTATACCCATGTGCTGAGCCAAAGTGAGCAGAAGGCATTATTTCTCAGAAACAAAGTTGAAATGAAGTGATAGCAATTAAATAGACCTCATATTTTTAACCTTAGTCAGGAGAGTCCCATGTTTCTGTGTTGAGGAGCACTGAGGAGATCACTCAAAGTAAATTAGTAATGGGAATGTGAGTCACTTGAAACTCAAACTGAGCTAACTGGAAAACCACTGACGTGTAGGAATGAGGCAGTAAAATAAATTTAACACATAAAGCAATACATTTTGTAAAGAAAATAGCCCACAGTTGGTGTAGTTTCAGATGATAAGGATTTGATAATAATATCAGCACATAAGTACCCAGTGTACAGTGAGCAGCTCACACACTGTGTTCATTGTAGGTTAAACTGTGTTTTGCGTAGTGTAAGTGAACAAAAGCACCAAAGAGCAGCGCAGTCAACACCAGAAAAAAAGGCAAAAGACTATAAAAGTTTCATTCACAGATATAATTAACTGCTGCTATTTTAGTCCCAGCATGTGACTGTGTGTTTGTGTGTGCTGCATATGTACTTATGTGTAGGAGTTCAAGTGTGTGTGTGGATGTGTGTGGATGTGTATGTGCTCGTCTGTACTATTCAGATTTGTGTTTCTGTACTAGGTGTTTTTTTTTTTTTCCATCAAGGCGGAAAGCATTTGAGGTTGATGCTGGTGTGTTAACAGTGAAGTCATCACCACTCTTATTCCAACATTTTAGATTTAATTATCAAGCCAGAGAGTGAGTTTGTGTGTGTGTGTGTGTGTGTGTGTGTGTGTGTGTATCTCCAGCAGGGAGAATAGCGCTGTTGTTTTGCACTGTTTTCAGGGTCAGTCTTGGCCTTGCCTCAGGCCACGTCAGCCAACGTTATCAGACTCAAAGAGGAGCCTCTCTTCACACGAATAATAATTAGGATACTCAGCAGCAGTTCACAAAGAAATGGACCATCTGGGTTCGATCCTTCCAGCCTCACACAGTCCCTGCTGTCCAGTGTGTGTCTGTCTGATGTGCCGCAGACTTCGACCATGTGGCAAAATCATGCTTTGAATAGACGGCAGAGCTTGTGTCCTGCCACAGAGCATCATTATCTGTGAGGGGCCGGAGATGAGATGCTCTGTTGATGGTCTCTAAATGGAACAGAATCATTGTTCTTGTGCAAACACCAAAGTTCAGTCAGTTCCTTCGTTACATGTTAGTTTTACCGTCTATCTGCTATTTTATTTCAGTCTTTGTGTCAGTTTAGTTTTCTGAGATCCACCAGCAGAACGTTCATGTGTATTTTTTCTGACTGTCTGTCAGTGCTTTTTTCAATCACTTTAACATCTTAAAACACATCTTAAATTTTGGGTCAATTAGACCTTAATACCCCCTAAAGGCAGCCATAATTTACTTGGCATCATGCGAGCAGTGGGCTAAAAAATGTGTTGTCTTTACTTGCCCACATAATTCAGCCATTTAAAGCAGGAGGAAATGGATGAATGTGGGGCAGTTAAAAAGGAAGCTGTGAAGAAGTATTACAGAACAAAGCAACCATAATGGAATAATGAATTGAATAAGTTATGGCTTTAGTTGTGCTCAGCAGAGAAAGTGTTTTTTAAATGAAAAGTCCAGAGTCAGAGAAGGAATTTAAAAAATGAATTTCAATGCTGTCAACTGAGTTTTGACAGAAGGTTCAGGTTTTTACAAGACATTTTTGGAGGGGACACAGCCTGCAGATAAAACACTCACAAACCAGTAACACACAGACATTTTGGAAGGAAAGAAATAAACTTGGCCCTAAAATGAGCAAGCAGATTCTTAAGGGGATCCTGAAAATGGTTCATATTAATTTAAAACTGACCATGAATTAAGAGCTGTGAAAGTGATTATAGTAATTTGTGTAATATGCATGTAGTAATCTTCCTCTATTTAATATCGCATTCTTCAGTGAAATTTAATTTATTTAATTCTTAAGCTCATTAAACTTCACAATAAGATGAGTGATACAGCATATCATCCAAACAACATTATGATTAGTGTAATAACTATAAAGCAGGTGCAGGGGGTATATAAAATAGTTAAAGAAATCTATTTGTAAGTATACAGGGTCCTTTAAACTTCTCATATAGTGAACATTTTGAATTGCTTATTTCAAAAGTGTTTTTAAAATAGTATTATTCCATCCACGCAGAACAAATCTATAATCAGCGTATTCCACAAGTCGACCCTTAGGTTCCATTAAACTACAGAGCTATCAGTTTGATCAGTACAGTTTATAAGTTTTACTCTGGTGCCCTCAGAAAACTTAATAACAGCCATGAGTCTCATGAAGTATTGGTGTATGAGCAGACTGGTTTTAGAAAAAACAGGGCTTATATTGATCATATTTGTGTCATATCCTCTGTGGGCAGAAGGAGGAGGCCACAACAGGGAAACAATACATTTGTTTGTTCTGTTGACTCTTAGGAACTTTAAATTGGATCAATGGAGATTTTTGGGGTATGAGTTTATTTGTTTAGGTATTAGTGGTCATGCAGTCAGAGCGTCATACAAAGCCCAAGTTGCATGTCCTGACAGTAATGCTATCCAGAGTCGAGCCATGAGATGTTTTCTTGGGTGTTTTCCTGCTAAGTACACTATTGAAAGGGACATTGCATGGGGTCCAAGTATTGTTAAGCAAAGATTTGAGAATAGTTTGTTCAGTAGCCTGAAGAAAGGCTGGCCTGAGGATTTTTAACTAGGGTGGAGCACACGGCTGTCCTTGGTCAAGACATGTTTCTACTATATTTTCTCTTTTTAATGTGCATTTTATATTTCAGAACAGTGAACAGTGTAATACAATAAAATAATCTAACAAAAGCCACTGAGGATCTATAAGGAACAATGGAAAGAAAAAAAATGTGGAATTTGCAAAGGTGAAATTATGTTAAAATACAACATTTAAATCAAAGAGGAGAGAGCAGTTGTCCCTAGGTCGCAGCTGGAAAAAAAGATGTAAAGGGGTTCGTTGATAACAATGTGCATGTGTTTTTGGTGAACTTGGAGTTGAGGATAAACTTCACTCTTTGTTCAATGGATCAATATACAGTGACCTAAGAAGCCTTTTAAGAAAAATCAGTCAAAGAACCTGGATTTGTTTTGGTTGTGTGACGATGATGTGTTTAGTCGGATCTTTAAGGACACGATTTTTGTTTCACTGCGATTTATAGAAAATACATGGCAATTAAGAAGAAGAACTCTGTATCTAACATAACAAGTTAATTTTTTTTTTTTGTTTTTTTCTTTGCGTCCAGCATGTTTTTACAACTCAGTGTCATGTAAACTCTTAGCACGTGTTGCGGGACACATACACATAAATGAACAAATTATTGAATGAATCAATTATACAGCATTTTTTTGTAATTTTTAAAAAATATGAATCAATATTGCATCCATCCTCTGTCATTCATTCATTCAGAGTCGTGGTGGCAGCACCGCCCTCAAAGGGAATCCTGAGGCATTTTTCAGGCCAGATGGGATTTATAACCTCTCTGGCAAATTTGGATTTTCCTCCCAGTAAGATGTTCCAAAAACCTCCTTATGGCATCTAGGGGACACTATAATCAGATGCTCAGACATTTTGGGGGGATCAACCAACAAGCTGTCCTCTCAAGAAGGAGTATTTGTTTAACTCGTTGCTCATCACTTTGTCCCTAAACACTGGAACATGTCTGGGATTCATGAACAAGTCAAAGATAAGTAATTACAGTGCAGGGGTGGCAGTCGAAAACACTGCCATTTAAAAACAACTGTAAAGAGAGGTAATTGCTGAATTTAAAGACATTGAACTGGTATTGGTGGAAAAATGCTAAAAAAACTTGAGGATTTTAAAACTAACCCACTGAGATCTACCTGTGTAACATTTTGTCCATTTCTGACTGACAAACTCATGATGCCACCTTCAAAAGTCCATCCATCCCCCAAATATACTAATGTGATCCAAATCAAAGTGTTGAGACTCAATTCCATGTTTTTTCTCTCATCATGTCACAGTATGGATAGCAGAGTTATCAATCAGATAACCTTTCAAAACATAGAGAAGTAAGAAAGTGTTACTGTAAGTAAAATATTAGAAAGTGTGAGATATCTACAGAGGAGCTGCAGCTCATATTTTCTGGTTAAATAAATTCTCCCTGGCTTCTCTCACCTTGTCAAGCCGCCTGCTGGCACAAGGACCGATAAATTAACACAGTCTAAGCCTGTCCTCTGTATTCCTTCCATGCATCTTCTCAGTTAGCTCCCGTAAAGAGTATTCCCCACTGAAAACCTCAACATACCTCCTGCAAGAGGTCTCTGCAGATGCTGGTTTGGAAATATTAAACTGCATCGCAGCCTCATTCATATTCATATACGGATGTTCATTTTCTCAACCAGAGTCAGTAGCTTTATTCAACAGCTTTAGGCCTCCCATCTATATTGTATATATATCTAGGTTGTATACTGTATTCTCATTTAAAGTAGTACAAAACACAAAATACAAAAAATCCACAAAGCAGAGTCTGCACGATCTGTATATTCCATTCACAAGCTTTTGGTCACATTCTTTCTTCAGGCATAAAGCACAAAAGAATGAAAAGATGCATCTGTACTTCTCTTATCCTCTCAAACTGCTGAACATGCTTGAGGAACTGTAATCTGAGGGAAGAAAGGGGATGTGAATATTCATTTTCATGAATGAGAGTAAAAATTTCACCTTATATAGCTCTTATTTTCACTAATTAATTTGTTTTCGGGAGCAGGTGGTCCTCCTCACTTTGTCACAAGGATAATTCCACATAAATACTCCTTGTTGAAAATCTTTAACCTGTTCTTGGATTTAAAAAATATTTACTATTAATTTATGACCATCTTGTGTCAGGGATTCTCAGATGTTTTGCAAATAACCTGAGTGAATATAAACCTACAGTAAGACCCCATTTACATGTCGTGAAATGTTAAGGATGGAATTGGATAGCTATCAAATCTCAAATAAGTGTAAATGCATCCAGTTCTTCCAGGACACATTCAGTGACTAAGTGTAAATGAGGTCTCAGTCAGTCAGGGTTCTGTGGAAAAAGGCTCTAAACAGCTAGTTTCCAGTGAAATCTCTCTGAAATTACACTAAAATTAGACATTACTATCTTTATCCCATCATATCATTACTGCAACCCTGCTTTTACTGTTTTCAATGTGAAATTATAACTGAAAACTGAAGATTTTCAAATGTGTGTTGAATTTCAGAAAATTATAATTTTATGAAATTCAACCCACATTTATTTGTGTAATGATTTATTTGGCTTTATTATTTATTATTTATTTTGCTGAAGCATCTAAGCAAAGAGAGTAAAGAGAAATCGTCTACTCCGTGCAAAGATCTTTAGGATCTAAGACGGGGAAAAGAGAGAAATAGTAGATGCAGGAAAATGAAGATGATGATACAGACAGCAGACAGATTAAATATGCAGTTAACAGCAGATGGAAGCTTCTGCTCTTGACTGCAGGAAATTAAAAAAAAAAAAAAAAAATTCTCCACAGCCCCAACAGCTGCGGCTGGACCTTGGACAAAGATTTGCCCTGGCTCTGTCTTACAGTGTGTGGAGAATATTTTCCTTTCTTTTTTTTGCCACTCCCAGCACCTTGCAGAGCCTTTAAACCAGCTGAGTTGCAGACAATTTAACACAGTAACACAGCAGGAAAGAGGCTGCTGTTAAAATAAAGATTATGAGCAGCAAATGGCAAACATGTCAGAAAGAAATGTGAAATCCTTCAAAAAATGAAGATACTCTGTGCTGAAAACTCAATAGAGCAAGACAGTTGAACTCAAACTGCACCAGTGGAGCTGTAAAGGAGTGTGTGAGCAGCTTCCATCTGTAGAGGCAAAGCTGAAAAAAGAGCATACATTAACCTTAAGTGCATAAATATATATTAGAATAAAATATTCTCTGTGAACATCTGCTGCCAAAAGCTCCAGTGTGTTCATTTTGCAAATGGAGATGAAAACATTTGACCGTGTCTTTTTCTGGGGTGGTGACGACCTCTCTGAAGCCCCTGGCCTCTGATTGATGGAGGCTGCTGGAGCTCAGGCCAGTCCGCCAGTGGATAAAACTGGATCAATGTGACAGTGATGGTGTTTTATGATGCCAATAAGATGCTCTCACTGTCTCCCCCCCGCCGTAAACGTCAACACTGAGAGTCCGACTGTGCTGGTACTTGTAAAGCCAGATCACGCTCACTCTTAAGAAATGGGATTTTTGTGTCTCTCTTGTTAGAGATGAGTGGGACTCAACTATTTTGCTGCTCTTTGTGATTCTGCGTTGTGAGAATAGATTCCATGCTGACCTAAAAATATAGCTCTTTTTCCTTCCTACCATATCTCTCAGAGACATTATAAATAATGGAACGCATTTATGTCTTGCCTGACTATTTCCATCTCCCAAGGGCTTCAAGTGTGTGTAATAGTGTGTAGCATGTCTATATGTGTGTGTGTTTGTATGCATGTGAAGTGGTTTTTGTGATGCACACTTAAAAAAGATATCCAGGTTAATGCAGTGCTTTCATATTAAGGTGTACAACTACATTAACGACATCTAGTGAAGCCGACCAATGAGGTGCTGAGCTTTAGTCATCAACTGTTAAGTTTTTGCATCTAGGTATAGGTGAATGATCTATTTTGCATAAACTCACCCTTCCACTTTGGAACAAGAACGTCTCATCTTAATGTACAAGGAAAGCATGGATAAGCATGCCTTATGTAAAGCAGTATATCTGTTTTAATTGCAAAGTGAACAAACTCAGACCACAGTATGGACTGGAAACATGCTGGTTTGTGTATGTGCAGTTCATCTGGTGCATTTAAGTGTTTGTGTGAAGGACTGGTCATCTGAAAATTGACTGCAGTTTAGGATTGTATAGACAACAATTTTATCTCATTAAATTTCTCAGAAATTCAGAATGCCCCTGAAACCACAGTTTTAAAAAGAAATATTGAGAAAAGAAAGATATCAACTTGGTTGCTGTATTTATTAACAAAAGGTGAGTGAGGCTTAAGGATCCTACAAGTGTCAGTCCAAAGCCTTTTTTCTTTTCCATACAAAGTAAATGGGATTATATGAGCAAAACCACTTATTTGAACCTTGAGCATCATTCTTAACAAAGGAAAAAATAAAAAAGAGAAAGTTTTTTTTTTGCAGTGATGTATTCATGTACTGTGGGATTTTACAAAACCCCATAGTTTGCTAATAAACTGCAGCAAACATAAGAGAAGCTACCAAACTGATGCTATATTGTTGAAGCAGTCCTTTTTTTAAAAAAAGGTTTTCTGATTCAGTCCTTTAGAACAGCTGAAATGTGGGTAGCTAGCCTGACCAGCATTAGCCACCATGTGGCTGTACTGAGAACACAAAATGACTTTAACATAAACCCAAACTTAAACATGAAATTCTGACCTGACGGTTGCAACAATCACCAAACTGAGAATATTCCTCTTTTCCTGATGATCTCTTCTTAAATTTTTATATAAGAAGTGTTCTGTATGCTTGTGTGGATCAGTCAGATCCATTTCCACTGTATTTGCTGTCTAAAGGAACATTTTCTCTTTCTGCTGAAGCACCAATACACCAGGGGCCAAAGATAGGAAACTCGACTCCACAACATGGATTTTAGGCAACAGTATTTTGGTAAAAATGTCCTTATGTTTCTCCTCCTTGTAAGAGAGAGCCCCTGTTACCCTGAGAGCAGCAGGACTATTCCCACATTGCCATCTGACTGTGTTTGGAAATCAAATATTCTCTTTGCATGAAAGAGAAAACTTCAGATGTTTAGAACTTTAGACAGTGCTGTGGTACATTATAGCTTCCCATGCTGCTTTTTATGCAGGGGGTTTGGTTAAAGATGAATAAAAAAACAGCTGAGCACACAGACACACACACGCACTCTCTCTCTCTCTCTCTCTCTCTCTCTCACACACACACACACACACACACTTATGTTTGTGATTTTATTTCTATCATTCTCTCACATGGATAAACTGCTCCTCACTATTGCTTCACATTTTTAATTTTACCCTCTCTTTTCTCTCTCTCTCTCTCTCTCTCTCTCTCTCTCTCTCTCTCTGTCTCTGTCTCTGTCTATATCTCTCTCTCTCTCTCTCTCTCTCTCACACACACACACACAATAACATGAATCACACGGACATAAACACTGTCCGTCCATAGTTATGGCACAGTCTCTGGCAGAACTTGCCAAGTTCATGTTAGGAGATATTGGTGATGTCAAAAGACCTTCAATCAGTGAGCTTATTTTTGCTGCAGAGAAAACAGTGCAAGTGCCTCTGGGGAAATAACACGCCATCTACAAATCCCACGTATTGTCAATAGTTCCACATCACTACATTCATTCATGTGCCAGCTCCAGAGCTCCCAACAACGCTGGAAACAAGCACCTGTCAAAACATCCTGACAAAGTAATGGAAGCGCCAGCGTGTTACCTTACACAGCAATAATTAGGACCTGAACTGATGGAGGCAATAGGCAGACTGTCAGGTGAAGTAACAGGCCTCTTGACAGCCATATTGGATGTCCAAAGCTCAGTCAAACAGCTCATTATGTTTTCTGAGAGAACAAAGTGGACATATCAACAGCTACACTGCATGACATATAGATGCTACTGAACATCTGGCACTGTGCTACATCCTTCATACAATCCTCAAGCAGATGTGCATGACAGATGTTGTTGTCACCAATCAGTCTAGTTACTGGTATTGCAGGCTTTGTCATTTTTTTTGGTTAAATGTACCTTTTCCACTTATTTTAATGTTTGAGGAATGAAACTTAAAGGAGAAAACAAACACTTCCCAGCTCCCTTTTGTTGTATGTAGTCATTCATGTCTTACATAACTGTCACTGAGCGTTCTGCCCCCATATATTTGTGGCACTCACAGAGTTAGAAAAACTACATTACCAAAACAATGAAACACTTAAAATTATGGGAAATACACTTACATCCCTCATAAAAACAGATCTAAGCATAGCAAATCCCTCCGTCTGTAGTTCCTTAATATATTTTGAAAACTGATTAACTTTACACCTGGTGGCTGTATTGCTGAGGACGCTGGGGAGTGATTGGTGCCATTTGGCCAGATGGTGGCGCTGTAACAACAAACTGAAAGTTTTGGCCTGTGACTTTTGAAACTTAAGTCTCAGAAGCAAAATATTTTTTGCCAGTTTCAGAAAAATCTTTCCCCTGAACAGCTTCTGCAATAGTTACACAAATTAGACAGGATGTGTTAATTAGTCAGCTTTAAGAGATGCTTAAGTCAGAAAAAAACAATTCCTTTATGTGGGTGGCAGATGGATGATTGAGATCAAGGGTCTGACCTTGTCTCCCCCCATATGGAGGCACAAAGCTGAGCAGGGAGAGTGACTCATTGAACTAGTTTTCATGCTGTGCTTAATTTTGTGTGATTTGGGAGAGGTCTGTATTGGTGTCTCTTGCCAAATAAAATGACGAAAAAAAGCACAAAACATGAGAAAGCACTCAGCAGTGTGTTGTAGCAGTGCAGATGTGCCTTATAAACCCGAAAATGTGCTCATCCGTGACTGAGAAATTGTAGTTTCCTTTTGGATTTTGGTGAGATACCCCTTACTCTGCTGCTTCTCCTTTTTCATTGCACACTAAGAAATCAAATTACATATAAGCAATTAAAAAGCTTTGCTCATCTCTTACTAATCACTCAATGAAACTTCACATAGAAAAACTGTGTCAAGTCACCATCATTTCTCCTTTAATTAGGTATCCTCCAGGGAATTTCACTCTATCTCATGCCTGGTAAACAGGATTTCTTCATCTAATTAAGTGTTTCAAGGTTTGTACTGCTCAGCACACAATTTAAATATCTTTTGTCTTTATTCGGTATAAAAAAATAAAATTATAGCTTTCATGACTGGCAATAAAAACAGGAAAAATTGCAGTCAAATCAAGTGAGTAAGTAAAATGAAAAAAAAAATAAAGATAAGAAAGACAATGACAACTTTAACCAACTATCGCTCCAAAAACTACAGATGATGCCACATCAGCAGGTGATTGTAAATTTCATATAGTCACAGCAGTCTGATATAAATACAGACACTCTGAAGGACAATCAAAAGTGACATACTGAGTGGATGTTTAGATTTTGTCACTACTGATTTCTACGAAATACAGAAATGTGACAGAAAGAATACTGCAATGAACACGTTTCAAATGATGGCAGCAATAAGAGTCGAGGGGGGGGGGGGGGGGGGGGGGGGGGGGGGGGGGGGGGGGGGGGGGGGGGGGGGGGGGGGGGGGGGGGGGGGG
>JAQMCX010000036.1:53546-78022 GCA_029814765.1 Acanthurus leucopareius | reverse complement strand
TTTTCCCAAATTTGGTTTTTCGTCGTTTAGGCGGGCTCTTGGCGGAGTCACGCGCAGGCTAATGGCGGCGCCCAGGAGGAGATTTCCGAGGCTTTACTTTTGCTCCGGCAGAAACCAATGGGTGACGTCACGGAGGGTTTGTCCAGTGTTTTATACAGTCAATGGTTAAGACTAATGCATTTAAAATGAATCTTGTGGAAAAAGAGGTTAGTCAGTCACATGCAAGATCCTAAATGTACTTCAAATCCCATATATGAGAAACTATAAACAGAAAAAGCCATGAAGGTCAGTGAACACATTCCATCAAATTAATGCAACATTAGCAGAAGCTGAACAGCGCTGTGCTCAGTCGTGCTATGCCATGCAGTGTTGAGCCCAGTTATGTCACCATGTCCAAGGAGAAGAGAGAGATCCTTTACAGTGTGCTGCTTTGCAAATTCCAGTAAGGTTTGTTTATTAGGCCTCATAGTCTGGTACAAGCTGTCTGATTTCTAGAGTCAGTAGCTTAATGCTAGCTCTGCTTTGTGACTCCCATCACTCATAAAAACAATTGGCAGACCATGTGTTCTAACCACTGGTGCAAAATTGAACTTGTGTACTTCTGATTAATCTCTAGACTGGCTCTCTCACTGCTGTTGGAAAGGTGTGCAGTGCAGCAGTTGGCATTAAACAGGACTGCAGAGGAAGAGAGTTGTGCCCCCCCCTCCAGTGCTGTTGGGTGAAGAGAAGAACTGTATTCCATTGATTGCCAGGAATTAAAAAGAGCAGTTTCCTTTGCCCTGCTGTAATGAAAAAGAACAAGAGCAAGGACAGTGCAATGTTTTCTTATGGGTGTGAGACCTATGAGATTTTGGGAAATTGATATTAGTTTAATTCATCTGATTTCCTTTGGGTATCATCTCTGAGAAAACCAGAGTTTAGACCCAGGCCAATCTCATATGTAGTTGTGAATTAGTCCTACATTTCACCCGGATTTTCAAAATCTTATCAAAAAGAGTGGACTATTTTTGATAGTAAAGAGAATTATTTTGCAGAATGCCTGTTCATGTCCATCAGAGCACATTACCAAGTCAGTGGTACAAAAGGGTTTGGGTGTTTTATCTGTTCTGATGTTACAGATTTATAGTCTGTCGGTTTACTTTACCTCTTTACAATTAGTTTTAGACTTGATAATTCCTCATAGTGGAGACGCCCAATTTAGTGGGCATTTTCAGTGTTTAACCCCTCTAAAAATACATGAAAGGGTTTTATTGTTGTGTAGGTTACACTCTTAGTTTCTCACCAGTATAATATCTCAGCTCTCAGCAACATGCATGGAGGTGGAGGTATTGAGTAACAAGGTAATGGAGTGGGCGGTGGGTATAGAAGCGCCTGTGACCATACCTGACATCATTATCCACTGTTGGTGTGTGTCTGTGTGTCAGGAGTGGCTGAGTGTGTAAAAAGATCACACTGCTTTTGGGAGCACTTTGTAGGTTTGTCCTCTGGCATTAGCATTAGGCTTTATAAGTGAGAAGATAATGGTCATCTAACATCATATTTTGTATCAGAGCAGCAGCTTTGTGGCTGAGAGAATCACTCCAACAAAATGGCCTTTAGGTGGCTCTGTAGATGAGAGAGGGGGAAAAAATAAATTACTGCTAGCTCAAAGAAATTATTTCAATTTGAAAAATGACTTCAAGGTTCATTTTATAGACTTGGAAATTATATAAAGCTGTAGGAATAAGCCACAATGAATATCATCGGTATAGTATACTCTATCATTCTTCATTCATATGAGAAAGTAAAGAGGCCGAGTTACAGTAATGGAGGCTTTCTGAGGAGTTTTAAATTAAGGGGTGATCAAGTAGCAGGGGTGGAAGCAGTATGAAGAGACGCTGGCGTGCAGCTGCAGGCTTCCTGTTTCCGCCGAGGGACGTTCCTCTGTGAGTCAGGAGACGCTAGCTATTGTTGATATGAAAGGCAACTGTTTCCAGAGGAAACTTAATACTTTCTCTGCTTTTTTTTCCACCTTTATTGAATTTAACTTAGTTTGGGCTCTTTTACAACAAAACCCTGCTTCACTATCACACTGTTAGAATCTTATTCTTTAGAGCAGCAGATATGTGTTATTGAGCAGCTGTGTGGAGTCAAAGTGCATTGCTTAAGAGCACTTAGACTAAAGTTGACATTGTTATTATTCACTTTTTGCAGATGTGTTCATTAAAAGGAAACTGCACTTTTTGAGAATTTAGCCTGTTCATCCAGAATTCCTTATGTATGAGAAGAGCATGGATGCCTTTCCTTTCTCTGTGCATTCAGTGGGTTGCTAGATAGCCACCCAGGGCTAGCAGTTTTGCACGCTGAATGGAAGTAATGGGGAGACACCTTTAAGCTGTCTAAAGATCCTAAAACACATAAACAGGGAATGAAAGGGACACACAATAGAACACAAGTCAAATCAGGTTAAATAAGTAAAAAAGGTCATGTTTACTGTGCGCTTGTTAATGTATATATAGTCAAATAGGTTGATGAATAATCATTTTATGTAGCAATAAAACTGTGGAAGTTACGGGTTTGTTCCCCTCAAATGTCTTCACTGCATGTTTTGCATGTATTACATCAGGCTTGCTCATCAAGTAGCAGTCAGATCTTTTTTTTTATTGGTGCACTAAAAAGAAAAAAATCCTCTAATGATTATTCCTTCATTATAATTAACAGTCTTGAATTTAAACTGTTATTTAAAATGCTCGTCTCTTCATTATGTTAAAATTAATGAGGCAGTGATTTATTGATGATAAACTGCAACATGTTACTGCTTGGAGGATTAAGTTAAAAGTTATTAGGAGGTGGAGGATCTCTATTTCAAAATAGGACGAGTTCAGAAAAGGTTATAAAAGCTGTAATAGAATCTGGGAGAATGTTGAAAGGATTTGCTGGTGAATTCCCCTCTCAGCTTGCTGCTTTACAGCTCACATTTTACAAACCCTTGAGTGTAAAAATGCTGTGCAATATACTGTGTGACCTTGACAATAAAAGAAAAAGGGATTTTTACTAGAGATAGTGGGTTTGTAAATGGGTGTGTTTGTGTGAGAGTGAGAAAGAGAAAGAGATGGACTTGAATTACATGCCAGCCAACAGCTATGGCCTGTCAGCTTTGTCGTGTTTGTTCAGTGGCTCACTGGAAGATTATAGAATGGAGAGAGGAATGTTGACAGACTATCTTCCATAAAATATGTATGTCTGTCCAGCAGTATAGTGACTGTGTGGGTGGTGTTGTGCCAGCAGCCCTTGTGGTCTGCTAGTTGTGGCCATCACTCAACCAGTCGGAGAGCTTGAATAAACTCAGAACCACCCTGAGGAGCCACACAGACACACACACTCTCATCTGTACACAGTGGCTGGTCTGCATGATGCCCAGGGTGAGGCCACCACAACAAACAGCGTCAAACTATGGAGGGCGACAGGGCAGGCTGTGGCAGCGCTGTGGCAGCGCTGTGGCAGCGCTGTGGCGGCGCTGACACAGGAGAATGTAATGTGTTTTGATAGACGCTCAGAGCTAAGCATGGAAGAAAGGCGAGCAGTGGGTGGGAAACACTGCAGCCACACTGAGTTTGTTGGCTTGTTTCAGGATAGCAGCTGTCTATTTGGCTCTCTGTCAAATGAGCAAGCTTATATGCACCCCAGCAAGTCCCATTTCATGGAGTTACCGGCTGAAAGGCATCATAAGTAAAATATTTACTAACGTGCAATTCAGAATGAACAAAATATATCTGCAGGAGGGTGTCAGGATTAATCATCAATACCTTGCCCCCCCCCAGGAGGCAAATAATAATAATGTGTGCAGGTGGGAAACTTCAACATCCAAAGCCAACAGAACATCTTTGTATCTTAAGCTGATTTCTTTAATTCAGTGCTTCTGAGGCTAGATTCTAAGTCTCAGACGTCTTAGTGTCTTATTAGCATGTGAACACATCACAGAAGAGGACTTTTTATTTTCATACACAGTTTACATACTCATTGGATAATGCTTCAGCTGACCTAAAATAAGTGCATTCAACTGTGTGGATACAAATTGCAAGAATAATGCAAGAACATCACCTTCATCAAATGTTTAACTACTTCAAGTGCTGGAAACAGACATTTGCAGCACTTGGAAAGAAGCAGTGCCTTGAGTCAAATTAGAGCATGCATGGGAAGCCTGTGCAATGTGCCATCACACACTCTGACCTCAGTCAACCTGCTGCGGCTTTTGTGGTTTTTCACCTTTTTCCCTGACCCTGCTTTTACACTGCATTGTTACAATATAACATGTTAAAATACACATCAAACAAGCACAACCATCATGAACAGTGCTATCCTGGTGAGGTCTGCTCATATTCAGGAGAGTGTTAAAAACCTGCAGATTCAATTGAGCATACAAGACATGGATCTTGATCCCGTTCAGATCTCTGGTCATGTTCTGGTTCTTCTGATTAAAGTAAACCCAGTAAGACCTTTAACTTGATGAGATGTTGACTGCAAGTAGTCTGTAACCTCTTCATCCAATCGCTGTGGCTGTTCATGTGACCTAATACTTTCCACTCCTTTCAGTGCTTAAAACCAATGCCTGAGAGAATCAAAAATGTTGAAACATTGTCCGGTCGACCCATTTCCTACCAGCACAGGTAAAACAAAGCAAGGCAGACCTCACTGGCAAACCTCCTATTGTTGCTGTACAGCAAATGCTTCCTAATATTTAGAAAGTTTTGATATGTCTCAGCTTTAAGGGAGCAATGATCAGTAAAAAACGAGCTTTCTACTGTAATTAGAATCAATCAGTTAGATGAAAGTGAGTACAGGAATGTTGAAGAGGAGCAAAACTCTAAAACAGACATGAGTTACAGTTCTTTAAGGCTTCTATTTAGCATAACACATGCACACATTTCTATGAGGGTTGGAGAAATGACATTCTCCTCCCTGGTATCCAGCAGTGTCTGTCCTGCTGTGATGCAGGTAGGCCTAATGACCTTCCCTAAGGTCATGGCTGTTACAATGAAACATGTCAAACAACTGCCAGTGTTGAAACACCCGTCAGCAAATCTAATAGCAGTATAGGAGTTTTCGGGGATAAGACTGCAGGCTGCAAGAGCTGGACCATTATGTTGCTCCAGCAGGTAGTTAAATGGTTTCATTACTCAAAACACCTCGCATCAGGCAAAGTTAAAAGACTTGCTCACTTATTTCTACTTCGCCCCCCTCAGCTTGATTAATAACATCAGTTTATGTGAAGCTCTGCTTGTATGCACACATCAATCACTTCAATATGTTATGGAGCAGCACTGACTGAGTGGGGAGGAATGGCTGTCAGTCAGTCTTAGAAACATTCATGTAGCTAAGATGTCAAGCTGTTCATTTGTAATTTATGAATTCTTATTTACTATATTAAACTCAGTATGGTTTAAGCCAGCGGCTACACGCTGCAGCTCTATTGACCATTTACTAAAGTGTAACATAGACAGGCTACATTTGAACCTTCCAGACTGGTTTTAGTTCATTTCCATGTGACATCAAAATCTTATGCAACAGTTAAATTTTCTCACTGTTCCTACACTGATGCTGAGTATGAGTATGTCCTACACACCATACATAATTTATTTATGCTTAGTTTTCTTTCCACTTTTATATTTGGTAATGAAGAATACTATACCTTTTTTCTTGGGAAAACACAAGCTGTGTTGTGCTCTCACTCTCTCCCACACACTGATTAATGACCCCAGCTCCGTCAGTGGGGCTGGTAATTACTTAATTACACCACAAATAGCTGTGAGAGTGTACGGTATAGCATTTCAAAAAAATTGTGTCATGTGTCGAGGTGCCCTGTGCCCTGCTTTGTAAACTATATGGGTGACCAGACATCCTAAAAACATTCAGGACAGTCTGGAGTTACATGCAATTATCACAGAATCCTGACTCCTATCCTGTTTGTCATGAAAACAAGACTAGACCCAAGTTTGTATTAGTTCTAGCTTGTAAAATATAAAACTAAAGTTGCTGAATCAAAATATTTAGGGAGAGAAAATTAAACCATCAGCTGACACAGAGCATGTGGGGTCAATGGATCTGGTGAACATCGAGTGTTACTGCAGGATGGAGAAAGGGAGGGAAATAGCTGTAGATGTAGTTGATAAAAGTTGCAGTGATGGGGACAGGAGGTGTAGCTGCAAGCAACAAGTGAGACAAGTGATCAACACGCATCATGCAGACAGATGTGACAGGCACTAAACTGAACTTGATGAGCCAAAATAATTAATTATAGGGTTGAGTTTTTCTTTTCACGTGTTTTATTGTTTTTTGAGACCAAATGCAATGTACTGGCCTTTTCTGCTCCACTTTATTTTGCTGTTTGTGTAACTTTTTGAGATGTTTGCTCAAATGGACAGTTGAACATTTGACCTTTTTCAGTTTAGTTGCTCCTTGGGATTTCATCTTGTTATTTGAGTATGGGAGCAAAAGTCTGTGTTGAACCATGACTGCTACTTGTAATATATTTTGTTATCTGACTGAAAGAAAATAATAATATTAAAATACTAAAGTGGGTACATGACCAGGGCCAAACCTGTCCCTAATTTAACACACTCTCATTTGGTCTCTGTAACTTTTTCAATCATTTTAAATAAACACAAAATAGGTCACAGATTAAAAAAAATACTTTTAATCCAAGAGGAGGCTGGAATTTTGGTTACTGTTGGATGTCTGTGTTGTAATTTTATGAGCTTAGCGTGGTTTCTAAGCTATAATAATAATAATAATAATAATAATAATAGAAAGAAAAAACAAAAAAATTCAATTCAATATTTTTTATGTTTCACATCGTCAATGTTGAAGACTAAGTTTGCATATGAGCCATTGTGAGGGTACTTTAAGTGATGCTCAATTCTGATGCTTTTTGAATTGTTTATCAATAAATTGTATATTTAGCAACCTACAAGCTTCATGTCCTGATCAATTTCAGACTTTATTTAACAACTTCTGGTTATCCATGCCTAATTCTCCTCCAGTTTACGCCCCTTTCATTCCAAGCCGGACACAATAACAGACAGTTTTTTTGGTTAAGCAAATAAACATAATAGTGTATTTACTAATTCCTCATCTGTATCTCATGAAATGCTGATGCCATGACGAATGAAACCAATTCAGCCATTCTCCTCTGTCAACAGCTCCCTTCATGATTTACTACCCTGCCCTGGGAGGAAGGTCCAGAGTTGCCGCAAGGATGATAAGCTAATACTTGTTGACAGATTGGAGCATTTGTGGATCATTTTCATTCAGCTTAAAGGAGCAGACCGCAGCTGTTAGGACCATGTATTAAAATTCTGTGCTGCTCCAAGTGCTTACTGACATGATTATTCCACATAAAGAAGAAATGGCCTCATAAACTAACTTTATTTCAGGGTCCATAAAACCGCTTGCCTGTGGGACTGTGTCTGATGAGCAGCACAGTTAACTTGAGGAGCATCCAGGTGCACCTTGAACTGTCTCACTGGCTAGTAGACCAGCCCCAGGCTCACACACAGACCAATAAATTCACTCAACAAAGTTGAACCTGTCGGCTGCATCGATCCAGGTGTCTGTCACCAGGAGGCTGCAGGTGTGTTCTGTTATCCTGTGCAGTAGTTTAATTAGCTGCTAATGACGGTTATTGAAACAGTGCTAGCCTTTAACGTTAAAGACATGGCCCTCAGCATTTTGTCCTTGTACCTCTCTCTGTCTCAGACTGCAACACAAAATTCTGCATTCTTTTGCCTTGTCCTTGGTCAGTTTTTATACTATATTGAGTCATTTTTCATTGGACAAAAGGCAATAACTTTCTCATGTGCCACCGGTAGCTTGTTAGCAGGTTTATGATCAAGAATAAGTGCTTCAGATGAACATGGTTTTTTTTGTTTGTCCCTCTAATCATTAGACACCATTGTAAGTGCCTTAATATACAACTATTTTTTTGGCCACTAGCTGTGGACTCCAAAAACACCTTCTACTTATAATAGGGTAAATGAAAAATCACCTAGTAACTAATTAAAATCAAATTCAAAATTCATTTAATGTTTTCTTTGACTTTTTAGTTTGGCCAATGTTCAGGTGCTGTCATGGAGGGGCAAGATTTATGACCAGTACTGCAGTTAAACACCAGGGGGCGATCAAGGTGTTATGGTATCACTTTTGAGGAGCGGTGATGTCGTCAATCTTTTTATAGTCTTGTAAATAGTAGCTGCAATGTTTGAATCTCTGCTAGGTGAAGCGATCACTTGACAATTACATAAACTGAGTCAGTGAAATGATCCACTAAAACTTAGTCTTTGCTAAAAAAAAATGCAGTAATTCTGACTCAAGTACCAAAGGCTGCACTGAGGTCCAAATGATCACAATCTCAAGCTTCTGTTTTTTAATCTTCATTTTTTGTTTTCTTTTTGTTTAAGCCCAGCTAAACACAGCTCGAGCCTCCTCATGCAGGGTCAAAGCTGCTTTAACCCTTCAATACACAGGGGAACTTTCTAGTTCTTTCATCAGTGCTGTGTCGATGCTGTAGGTGTTTCGGTACAGCACATTTGCCCACTCTTGTGTTATTGTTACAGTAAACTGTGGCAAACCAGAGCCTGAATGCTCTGCTATCTCTTCCAACCCACCTACACATTGTTCCCTACAAAAGCCTCCACTCAGAATTACAGCACTTTTTTGTGATTTATGAGCAAACTGGGCCGCAGTCTACCTTCTGAATTTATGCTGATAGCTCATGGGACCAATTCAGTTCAGACTGGGGAGGCAAAAAGCCCTGGCTGCTGCTTTCCTATTACATGGTAAATCTCCAGAGAATGAGAAAGAGGCGTGCAAGTCAGCAGAAACTCAGATCTTCTAAAAGCAGCAATTTATATGCACATGGTCTCTGTATCATAGAGTAATAAAAAAAAGCTGATTAAGTGACTTTTTCACTTTTAATTGTCATTTGAATGGGACCATGTACCTATAGGGCCTACTCTGCGTGTGCCAGTGTTTTTATGACCATATGGTGGGGCATGACTTTGAAAATACAGAGGATCTGTGTTTCCCTGAGGAGTAGGAATGAAATGGGAACACTGCAGCTAAAAGCAGAGTAATTGTGTTGTATGTAGTCAACCTGATGAAAGTGATTCCAGAGACTTCTAACTGAAACAAGGAAGGTGTTGTGAGAAATGAAATCAGTTTTGTCAGCTGTTCCTCTGGTCTGGTATTTACGTCACTAATTAGCAGCAGGGCATTGATTCTGCTGATGATTGTCAATAACAACAAAACTGTTCAGTCCCATGCTGTCCCTGTGTTGTGTGCAGTAATCCATGGGCTAATTCATTCTTTGTCATCAAGTTTAATGTTAAGCACCAATACACTACAATACAATGAATTACAAAGTTAGATCAGAGTTCAATTTTTGGTCGGGACTCAAAATGGGTCATAGGTCAAATTAATTGTTCATATTTTGGCAAAATGGAGTGCATAACACTTCTGTATGACAATTCTTTTTTCCAAATTAAAGGTAGAAACAGATTGTTCTTTCTTTGCTGTGCTCATCAGTTTCCTCCACCCCATCCACTCAAATTCTAAATTAGAAGAATTATATTTGTGTATTTAGCCAAGTCTCAGATATTTACCTTATCTACCTCTTTATACGAAAAAACCCTCCTTCAGATTCTCTCTATTCAAATAACATAAGCCATAGAATAATCCAAGATGACCATTAATGTGGAACTGACAGCACATAGTGACTAATGGTTGGCTGCAACAGTCTTTTATTTTTAAGTTGCATGGATATTAATGTGACAGCTTGCAACAAATGTTCTTAGAGTTACATCCATCCAGTGTCTCACTGAGGCATATTTTTCAAATTCAAAGCCAGAGCGACACTTTGTTTCCATGTTATGATTAATTCATGGGCACAAGATAGAATGTGTTCCCATGTTTTGCTTAACTTGTGCAAACAAGCCAGTTAAGATACATGATCAATATAGTATTAAATATTTCTGTTATTAATAATCAAGACAAGTGATAAGGCAAGGCATCAGGAACCAGCCACATTTGAAAACCTATTCATAAAAGATTTGGCACCATGCTCATAATGGTGAGACTGCAAGAGTTGAACAGTCAAGAGTCAAGAAATTTAAAGCAGGTGACTGACATAAAACAACAAATAATCATCTTGAAGAGATGATTATTTGTAAGTGCAAACATCTCAAACACTGAGATGTTTGCACTTGTTCAGTTCTTGAACTGAAGAAGCTTTTGGATGAGAAGTGAAACGTCTTCCCAAAAATTCAACATAGTCCAGTTGCCTTGTTTTAATGACTCTTCAACATAATCATGACCTGGATGAATGAGAATCTACACAGACAACAAATAATCATTTTACATTTGTTTTAGTTAATGTAAGACTTAACATCTGTTCATTGGTGAGGGTGAAAAGTGAATACTTCCTGCTTCCAGTCTCCATGTGAAGCAGGAGTAACCACATCCTGAGCCCAACTCCTGACCTTGCAAGAATGATATTGATCCTCAAAAAAAGAAAATAAGCTTATTTTTCCAAAATGCTGAACTATTGCGTCATATCATTCGATCAGTTGAAAACATAGGATCATTGAATCAAACACTGAGATGTTTGCACTTGTTCAGGTTTACTTGGCTGAGAACAATTTGCTGAGTGTGCAGTATCAGTATGAAAGATTACACTGCATAGCAAAAGATCACACAGTTTTGTTCAGAGCTTAATAAATGACATGTCTTTAAGCAGGAGTTTGTCCTCAATGATATTTGCCAGCAGCACTAAAATGTAATATAAGAGAGAATCCCACTTTGGGCACATTCAAAGCAAAACTGTATCCAAAGACATAATGTGATACTTCCGCCAAAGGCCTCTCTGCTCTGTTTTAAAGCTTGGAAATAAACAACAGCAATCCTAATCTCATCTCGCCTCTCATATCTGCCCTTGAGCTTTCACCATGTTGAAACAAATCTCAGCATATGTGCTTGTGTTGCTTTTCATTCATGTTGCCAAGAGCAAAACCAGGGAAGAGAACAGGCAAAAAAAAAACAAAAAAAAAACGAAAAGGCTTCATTATGAAAGCAGAAACTGCCTTATTTGTCTTCACACCTTCATCTGTCTGCTGTGTTACTCCAGTTTCCTTTTGAAAAACAAAGGAAAAAACAAATTTGTCAGATTGCACTTTATAGTTTTTACAGGTTTAGACAACATTTCATTATGAATTCAGACTGGTGTCCTCACATCTACATAGTTTCTCTTTCTTTTTCAAATCTACAATCAGGCCAGTACAGTTCGACATTTGGGGATATTTACTGGGTGGGGGTGGTGTAAAGGTTAAATGCAAAAGCAGGCATTTTTGAAAGATGAAATATGTTATTTTTCTTTAACTCTGTTGAATGTGGAATGCAGAAGGCAGCTGTGCCTCATATCTTAACAAAAATGTTTCCATATTAAAACTTATGTACTATTAATAAAACTAAAGTATGTGTTGTGGTGGTACATATGAGGAGACAGAGGTCCAACATGGCAGCACACCTGTACAACTTGAGACTGTTCAAAAAAAACAACCTTTACCTTTAGAGAGACTTTTATCTCCTAACAACATCATATTTCTATCAAAATCACTGGCTGATTTTCAAGTGAGACTGTTCTCCTCTTGTGGGCAACTCCAAAACAAAGCCTTTTTTAGTTAAACTGATAAAATATTTTAGATCTAAATGCTTACTGTTTCTCAGGAGGGAAAAATCAGATCTAAGACCGAGGATTAACAGTCCTTCATCTGGCAAAACATTCAGCATTAGTTTATGTGAATGCAGGGATACTTGGTTACTCCATGTCTACACGTTATGGTACGAGCATGCAGATGGAGAATGACGTTGTTCTTCGCCAGGAGCACTAACTTGCGGAAATTTCTCTTGTTGCCTGGCAACTGCTCCTGACCAAGAACCAGTCCAGCACATACTCCCAATAAAACCAGAACTTGTCCTTTTTACAATTTGTTTTTTGCACAGATAAATAATGAAGATGAAAATTTTTAATAATTAAAGTTTAAAGGTGCTGGTAAGCAAATTTGTTACCATAGATGAAGCCAAATTAGCTGTTTTATGCTAAGCTAACCCGCTTGCTGCATGGAGGTACATTAATGCCAAACAGACAAATGAGATTCTTTCATGGCATGAAGACAAATTAGCATATTTCCATAAATGTCACACTATTGCTACAAGTTTAACGAGGCCCTGTTAAATAAGACTGTTCATGGAGTGTGTGCTGTTGACAGCAGCAGACCACCTCCTGCAGTATTTTAGCTTGTGTGAGCAGCATGCCGGGCAAATAGAGAGCTGTCATCTGATTTTTAATTGCAGCCGCAGTGGCTATAATCAGATCTTATTGGAATGCGCCCATGCAAAGCCAGCAGCAGTGATTTAGAGCCAGAGAGTGATGGCCAGACATTGATTCCACAACCTCTCCCAAATTATCCAGGCAGAAAGGATTGTGTCTCTCTCTCTCCCTTTTCTGTCTGCTCTCACTCCATCTTCCTCTCTTATCAGTTGTCACTATAATGAGCATCAGGATTTGGGGGGAGGGTGAGGGGAGGGGGTGCAGGAAAGGGACACTCGGTGAGGGTCCAGCTGTGGGCATGGAGCTCAGAGTGACTGCAATTGATTAGCTGTGCAGCCATCTCGCAAAGCTCAGTCGGTGTGCGTGCCATGCTTTGATACCGGATGACAGGAAAGTAAATGTCTGCCGAAATAATGAGGTGGCCTCGACATGCTCTACGTGTCAGTTTTCTACCAATCAATGCCCGTGTGTAAACAGCCAATAAAGTGGTCTTGTGTTTGCCTTCTTGTGGCATATTTCAAACTGTTGCCAAAGGAAACGGTACAATTCAGAGTGGTCTTTGTGCCAGTGGGGACAGAGGCCCCTTCAGATAGTCTGGAAAGAGGCAGGCGAGGCTGGTGGGAGTGTGGAGGTCAGAGAAACAAGCCCAAGACTGGAAGCTTGCCAGTTTAGCTGCGAGATCAGCTGGAAATATCTGGAAAACTGAAACTGGTTGAGTCATCCTTGAAGTAAATATTGCAACTATTTCACTGAAAATTACTGTCTGTTTTGCTCCAAGAAGATAACACAACTCCAACCTTGTTTATGAAGCTTTTATACTTCAAAAGTGGGAAAAATCTCTTGCACATGAAATGACGTGGTTTCTGTGTGTTGAATACAAGACTCTATGGAAGTTTTACAGCTTTGCTAGCAGCTATGAGAGGCTGTTCTGAGGCAAAGTTGAGTGTCTGAACTGAATCTTATGGCAATCTGTCTGATAATTATTGAGACTTTTTTCTTTTAATCACAAATTTCAACCTCATAGTTGAACTTGAGCGTTCATCCTTTGAGGAACATCAATATCTGGACCAAATTTCATGTCAGTCTACCCAAAAAAAACTACTGCAGTGTATAACTGTGAACCAAAGTGGTGGAGTAAGAGACCCACATCTCCCTCCATAGAAGCTGCAAGTGTGACTAAAATAATTGCTCTCTTCTGTTGGTTGTATAACAAATTCTGGCTGTTTATGAAACATTTTACATTCACACTTAGTTTGAGAATTTTCCCTCACACAGAAAAAGGATGTGGTTTCTTTGTAAAAACAAAACCACAGCTACCAAATCTCCAACTTCATCAACAGGAAATCTGAGAAAAAAAAGACCAACTGAATGACTCAGAGGGAGATACCTTAAAACTGAGCATGATGATCTGCAGCACTGTTTCTCTTTTTTTGTGATTGAAAACACTTCCAGATGAGCCATGACTCAAGAGCATTGCAGTTGTAGCCTCTCTTCTCCCACGCTGAAAGGTCTTGCCATCCTTTATCCTCGGGGTTGCACAAAATGGACAACACTTCTTAAGCTTAAGTACTCCAGATGGGCCGGCTATAACAGATGACAAATATTCTTCATTTTACTTTTTCTTACAAAACAGAACTATTACTGCAATGTCTTTATTCAAAGCCATAGAGATAATTCAAAAGCTGACTACCGTAGGATATTAAATTTTGATTACAAAGACCAGGAACATTTGCACTCAAAAAACTTGTCCTTTTCTTTTTCAGGGTCTAATGCCTACCAAGGGATAAATATGTCTATGTTGCATCATTTTATTTGAGTTTTTCCTTTCTTCTTTTTTATTGCTGGAAGGTAACAGTATGAATAGGCCTTTGAAGACTGAAGTGTTTTGTACCATTCAACCCTGGACCTTCAAATGCAGTTTTAGTGACAGAACATCTTAAATAAGACATTTTATGGCTCTATAATGTGAGCTGCCCGGAGGAAAGGCTTCTGATTGTAGCCAGTCTTATTAAAATGATTCCCCAACTGACAGATCAATACAATGTATTGCTTTTCTATATGATAAGTGGTCACTACCTGGAAAGAAGAGAGAGAAAACAGAGATAGAAGTAGAGATTACACACTGTTTGATATTATTCATTATTCTTCATTCACTTGTGTGGGCATGTTGTTGTTGCATCCTGGCTCTGTGGTGAAGAGATCCCTGGTACAATAGTCGACCTGTATGAAGCAATATTAGCAGTTAATTTAAAGTCATGTTTCTGGCCATGTCAAGTTCAAGTCCAAGTTAAACTCTAATGTTCTCTTTTTTTTAGCTCTGGTTTGATCTTCTCCTGGAAAAAACATCTAGTGGTTACCATGAATGTTTGCTTGAGGTATTTGATTGCACCTTGTAATTTAGGGGAACACCTGAGTGTAATGAAAATTATTTTTGAGTTTGTCACAATGAGGAGCTCCTTTTCATTATAATAGTAATTTATCTTATTTTTAAAATAAAAAATTGATTATTGTGATTTTATTAATTTGATTGAAGTAACACATCGGCTATAAATGAAGACCCAAGTACAATTAAGAGCAAAACCAAGAGACAGCATTCTTTTACTCAAGGTATTTTAATTAAAGATACAACTGATTGTTCAAATCTTTCAACAGCAAACATACATCAAATTACACAGAATAACAAAATGGCTTTTTTCTACTCTGTTTGATTTTATTTTTAAATTTTCCAACTGCTGAAAAAACAATGAAGACATTTCACAGAATGAAAATGTTTTTGGTTTCTTAGGCATATTTTTAGTTAATTTTTCTGATTTTTTTTACCCTCAACATTGCGCAAACTAATCTTTATCTGAATACACTGTCTTTTTTCTGTGCCCAATTTTCTACTGATTTACCTGCAGTTGTGTAGCTTTTAAAAAGTTTACCTATATTTAAGGAAAAATGTCGGGGCTTTGGCCTAAAAGGGAGTTCCTACTGGAGACTAAAAGATGATGCTAGATGGTGCTGATAATAAAGGAAGTTTTGCAAAACTGATGTCCACTGCAAGCTTTTGTTTTCCAAACAATTTATCTGAAAAAATATATCTTGACATTTTCATTTCATAACCTAGCTATATATTGGAAAACTTGTTGCCTGATATGAAATCCTTACAGGCCATAATAACAATAATACCAGTGTACCAGTGAATGGATAATTTTAGATAAATACCATCATTTCATGCTGCAAGATTTTGTGACTGATTTCATATTAAAACAAAAAAACAAGAAAATATCTTGTATTGCTGCTGTTTCCATGCAAAGCAACCCACCGCCTCCCTGCCCGGCCTGTCCCCTCATTAGTAGATTCCTAGTTTATCCCAGAAGTCACAAACATGGTTCCTGGTTTCTGCTTCGGCATGTGAACGCACTGTCAGGTTCATCACCAGCCAGCCACTGTGGTCAGAATAGCGAGGCCAAAGGGGCAGACGCTGCTCCCTGCAGAAATTGGTCTGTTGGACCCGCGAGGAAGGGTCACCAGTGTGGGCAAAGGCCCCCCAGAAACACAGCATCCGATTGGACAAGAGCCTCTCTGGCAACGACATGGTGAAATTGGCCACCGAAGCAGAGTTAAAGAGAAAAGGCAACTCGGCACCATGGCAGGCGTACTGGTAGCAGAAAGCTAGACCTGACCACACGCGATGGTCTGACGCCACGTGGTCGAACACATACATCCACATCCCGCTGCCCACTGCTGTGCCAGCACGGGCCGACCTCCTGGACGGACACAGGAAGACAAAGTCGGTGACTATCTGGGAGGAGAGAAGAAAGAGAAAGATAGCTGGTCAAAGAAAACAAAAGCTTCTTTAATGTTAATGTTAATGTTAATGTTAATGTTTACTGTTCTTGTTCTTTAATGATGGCTATGCCAGTGCCTTGGCTCCGTAGATTCTGGTCCGTCATTCAGCTGGCTGGTCAATTTGTCTCTCAGTTTGATCAGGACTGCCAAACTAAACAACTGTTGTATTGGCATGAGATTTTGTACAGGCAGTTATGGTCCCTAGATGAATCTCTAGACTTCGATCTACTGATGTTTCCCAAAACTACACTATAAAGTTGACTTTTTATTTTTTAGTGAAGTATCTCAACAGACTTTAGATGCTGCCATGAAATTTTGTACAGACATTCATGCTCCTCAGGGGATGCACCCTACTGACTTTGATCCTCTGACTCTCGTGCTACCCTGTGGTTGACTTTTGTGGTTTATAATGAAACATTTCAACTACTGCATAGATTGACCTGACTTTTTGCACAAATGTTCATGGTGCTTGTATTATTACATCCCTGTAACTCTAGTGATCCCCTGACTCTTCATCTAGCACCACCAGCAGATCACAGTCACCCAGTAGAATATCCCAGCATCTATTGAGCGAATTTGCACAATTTTGTGAAAATTTTGCACTTGTGTTTTCTCTCTATGGGCCATAATGAGTTGGTTTTTAGTTTTTCTTTGTTCGATGTATTGATAAATACTGGATAGATGAAAAAAATTGATGCGTACATATATATTTCCCTTAGAATTACTTTTAGTTACTTTGCTAATCACTTCACCTTTAATTCACTGCCAACCTTAGACCCCATTCTTTGGATTAGACTAAATACTTGTTGAAGTAATGGACTTCTCGTCAACCTCAGTCATTGATTGTGTTTCTCATTGTGTGCTCTTTATAGATTGATGTGATTCAGCACACCCACAGCAATTCAGACTTTACACATGATGTAGTTTTTCTTTTGCTGTTCCTATTTCAAATACTTTTGTTACTGTATCCTCACATACTCTGACATTAAGCCCACTCATGACTAAACTATACACAAGGTTTAAGGTTTTTCATCTAAGTATTTTAATGTTTTTCTTCACTCTCATTATAGGTTACACAATGTAATTTGTTGTCATCTTTTATTCCTTTGTTGTCATTAATGTCTTAATTTTTCCTCAGTAACCTTTGATGATGGAAGTCTCACAGTCTCTCTTGTTTTGCTTTAGCTTATCATCATGACAACTGAAAAGTAATAAACAACCAATATGAGTTGGATTTTGTGGATAAAAGATTATTCCTGGCCTTGTGATCATTGGAGCTGATTCTGGGATTTTTAGCCAAAGTGTATATGTGTTGCATGTGCAAGTTACTAAGTCGAAGTGGATTACTAAACAGCACTGCATCCAGATATTTTTTTCACCACAAAATCTGAAAGAAGCTGTTTTGCAAACTGAAGAACTTCAGCATTGGTGAATGTTTATGCTTTACAGTGTATTTTCAAGTTTCTGCAGGAACTGAATAAAACTTATTAATGTGACTACAGAGAGACAGACTGGGGCAGAGCAGCGACAACTATTGTTCCCTCTCCACTAAAAGGAAGCAAAAAAAGAAAATGAAGGTAAACCATCTCTGTCTGCCTGTTACCTGGAAACCAGTGTGTCTTATTCAGCAGCACACAACCTGCGCCCACACAGCCCCACATCTGACACCTGAAAACAAACAGGATGACTGTAGGAAGCTGATGGACAGACATACACACACCCTCACTCTCACACACAAACACACACACACAGATTCCCTTCTTATCTACATACACACATTTGTCTGTTTCAGATAGGCACAAATGCACAAATGTATTCATAACCAACAGGCACACACTGTACCCAAACACCGACTGTCAAATACATTCAAGAGCCAATAAGCACAGGTAGATATAAAGTCATGATGTGCAGCATGTGTTCAGGTAGGCTGCTGAAAACAAGGTTTTTCTCTGTTACATCAACTGATATCTTTCCTCAATGAATGTGTTTACCTATTTTCTATCCCTCTTCTGCCTTTTATCTCATCACCTTTTCAACCACTTTCCTCCTTTAAGTTTTCCCCTTCACTATATTTTTTTCTGCCACTTACTTTCTCATGCCTCTTCCTTCCTTTTCATTACATATTGTGGTAAAAAACAAACCCTAAAAGTAACGATTTTGCTAAAAGTTACAGTTTAAATGTCCTTTTTTAATGATCAATGGCTGATCCAGCATTTGTATCACAAAGCATTTGATTCTTGAGGCAAATATGAACAAATTTTGGTCATAGAGTTCTGCAGCTGAAATGTGGTCATTTGGTTTTGAAGGCTGTTTGTGTTTGCAGTCCTTAATCTTAATGTTTGGCAAACATATTAGGGCAGTTTTTGTCGTTGGACACATTTCATTTTTCAGTGTTAGACAACCATCGGGCACATGTACACTGTGCCACACACATCAACTATTACAAGAGAAACTTTAACAAATGCAATTGCCCTCCAGCCAAAACAAAAGCTACTCAAACAAGGCAAAGGTTTTATGTGAAACATGTTTACTACAATACAGAACAGACAGAGGATGAAGTCAGCTCTAATGATAGAGAAATGAGCACCTGCTGCACCACAAAACATGAAACAAAACACTGTCCTTAAAGCCTGAAGAGCCCAGTTTATGCTTTTTGCATCAGTTAGTGTCAGAGGGTCCATAAATTTCATCATCAGAGGCTCAGACATCAGTATAACTCTAACCGGTTCTGGCCAACATGCTGATTGCATGTCATTTTTCACTTAAAACTAGTAAAACCAGAAGATGTGACATTGGTTTCCACAGCTGTTTGTGTTTGCAACTTTACCGAGGCCCCAACAGAAAAAGCCACAAATTGGTCTCTGTAGGCAAAATTAAGCCTGATAAAAGATTCAAGTTTAATTTTTTATCATTTGAAACTCAAGGTTGTACATGAAATTTTGTTAGTAATTCTTTCATGCTACTCTCCCAAAAGAAAAATATATAAATTGACTGATAATCAATATGTTCATAAAAATTAAAGTTAGTTTATATATTTAAGTGCAGGCAATTATTTAAGGGGCAGAACAGAGGCTAAATGGTTAGCACTTTAAACAGAAAAACATGAACATCGAGGTAAAATTCTCCTGTCAGTGCTGTTGACCAAGGCACTGGCTAAGAGCACTGACAGGAGAATGGAGTTTAAATTCCATTCTCCTTTTAAATGATGACGACTGAGCAAATTCCAGTCACTAAAGAAAAGGCTAGAAGGTGACCTTTGAGTTTACATTGCTTTTGTCAAACAACATATAATGATTTTGGAATTACTTGCTGTAAAGAATACAATTGAAAGCACAAATTTACTGTATATTTCGACAATTTAAAAGAACAATAAATGAAGTGCTTAAATATCCAGTTTTATGTAAGGAGCATAATTGTGTAGCTTTCAATGGTAAACAGATTGCACAGCATTTTCACAAACTTAATTATAATAAGGCAACAATTACGAAGCCTGCATATTTTGTTTACCATACATTTTCCTTAATCCTTTAACACTTTTTGACCTCTGATAACAAACATATCCATTTGCTGTTGACTGTCAATTTATAAAATAGTTTAGACTCAGCCAGTCAACTAGATCTCACAAGAGCCCAGTTACAGCTCTCTCTTCACTGAAATTACTCACTGAATCTCTAATTGCTGGCAGCTTTTCACACACAATTGATGACCTCGTCAGTGACTAAGTTGAAATTCCTTTGATAACAAAAGGAAGTTGTTGAGTATCATTCCCATTGGTCTTTAGCTTTTATTACAACAGAAGTGTTTTTCATTCTTTCAAAGACATTTTAGAGAAGTATTACGAGAACTCTACTCATTACACTGATGAGTGGTGTTCAGCTGGTAATAAGATGATCATTTTAGTTTTGTTGTTTCACATTCAGAGACAACAGGTTTTTATAATGTAGAAAAAACCGACACAAACCACAAACCCATAAATGCTACAGAAGGCATTACACTGAGCTCTCCACATCAGCCTCCTCCGTGATGGACTGTTTGACATTTGCGCTGACCCCCACAGTCCTCTGGAGAGGCGCCCTTTATGAAGAGACGCAGGAGGTGTGAGTGTGTATGTGGAGGGGCAGGACATGTCTGGGACACCACTGGCTCCCTTCTGCACCGTGAGCTGTGACTGAATACTAAACATGTTCAGGGGTGTCACCCCCTGACCACCTCTAGCTCCCTGCGGCCGCTACCTTGCACTTTGCATTAAAATTACTGAGAGAAAACTGCTAGAGGCGTCCTTCCTTCACTGTGTCATTGTGAGCCATTCTACCTGTGTATTTTTACTGCTAGGAACTCAGATAAAAACTCCAAAGTAAGACATTAACCCACTATGATAGAGGATAATAGATGAAAACAGTGAAAGAAAAGCTGATGTACTGTATATGGAAGCGAAGAGTAGCCATGGTTGCTGCTACGTTTTTTCAAGATCTTGTGATAATGGGATAAATTAATAAGTTATCACCAGATATATGAATGTGTTATCACAGGAAAACAAAGCTTGTTAATCCATGAAAATATAGATACATTATAGCAAGTTTTGTTATCTTGTGATAATGCATTAATTATCCCTTTATCACAAGATACCAAAACTTTATCCCGTAATGGTGATATGATTATTTTGGGATCTTGAGATAACAGAATGAAAAAAAGTTATGCTCTCAAGTGAATTTGTGTGCAAGAATGAGTAACTTTGGATCACTAATGATGATAGCAGATGCTTGTATTACTGTAAAATTAAGCCGTTTTCTCACATGTAGCAAACAACAAAGAATCATCCATGTCAAGCCTTCTCTTACATATTGGAAAAACTTCTTATGCTTAGCCAAAGTGATACAGTGCACCGGAGGTATTACATGTTTTTTTACAGCACACCATCAATGGTGGATTAGGATAACTGTGTGCACTGAAATCAACTGAATGCATCAGGACAAGGGGTGTTGCAGTAGACTGGTATTGATGATAGCCCTGATATTTAAAAAAAATTTGAAATATAAATATTGTGTTAAACATCAACACATGATGTTGTACAAATAACCTAACACCTTCCTATAACTCCTGTTTCTCTGTGTTCTTGCTTTGTCATAGAAGGTAGTGGCAATACATTTTAATGCTGTTTGCCACTTTACATTTAATGGGGGAAAAAAGAAGAAGAAAACGCAATAATGGGAGGCTTTAACTTCCCAAATTATCCTGTAAGTAGCTAATCAGACCACAATGGTTTCAAAACTACTCATGACATCACAAGTAATGCTTCAAAGGCCCACCTCTTTAAAGCTAGATTTCTCAATGAAAACAAGCAAACATTTCACTTTCAGGACATCGGTGTGAAAAGTGTCAAACTCTTCATATCATTTTATGTCAACTGTAGGAACAGGAAGAAAAATATATGTTCGAGTGGAGGGAGGCAGGTAATGTTTTGTTTTTCTGTTTTCCTTACTGAAAATACACACACAGTGATAGAAAAGTTTATATTAGCTTACTGTGACAGTAACATGATGGTGCAGCGCCTAGTTTAGTGAGGAGCGGCACCTTCTTTAATAATTGAAGGTCCTGCTGACAGTAGCTCTGGAAATAAGGAATAGGAAGATGTACCTGAGGCCACATGATGACAAATTCCTTTTTTTGCCATTTATGAAGCAGAGAATTTTAAAGCAGAGCTAAAGACTGAAAATGATGAGGGCAGTTTAGATGACATGAGCTGAGAATGTGTCTGACAGTGATTAAGATACCACTCCAGTGAACTAACCTGAATTACCTCAATCTTGCCACTTTAAACTTTCAAGTAGTTTTCTTGTTTAAACGTTCAACTTTGGAAGCCAGAAAACCTCACAGGAAGCACACTTCCCTGGAGCTAATGTACAGTTCATTCATCAAAGCTCTTTCAATGATAATAGCGACCTACTACAGTTGGAAATTAGGTTGTTAAGTGCAATGAGACTAGACCAAAACAGTAACTCTGGAGACATAAAGCCAAACAGGTGAAATGAAAGATTCTTAAAAGCTGTAGACCTGAGAGAAAGTGCAAAGCAATACATTTCTGTGGGTTACAACACATTTCACATTAGAAATTGTACTTAACCCATTGGTACAACACGTCCTCATGCCTACATAGTAGAATAAATCTCATTCCAATAACTCCCAAATGACATATATGACTGTTTGAGAGAGCCAGCGACAGGCTTAAAGGATAAACGTGGTGAAATGGTTGCAGTCTGTTCAGGTTTAGGCACCAAAACTACTTGCAAGGTTTTGAAAAGGTCACGATTTGGTTTAAAGTATGTTGGTTATGTAAGATGCAATATGTATGTAAGATAACTTACATTATGTATGCAACATAAGTAAAGTACTTTGTGTGAGAGGTTTCACACGTGACAAGAACAGCAGCAGCCTCCACCCCCCATGGACATCATGTACTATGTCACCTGACTTAATTCTTTTCTCCTATCATGGGCAATGTGGCCACAAAAGGTTGCTGCCTAACAGTAAACATAAAGTTGTGTCATAATAAGAGTCTGGGTGACCAAAATGACTATTTGTAAGGAAGGAATGGTCAAACTTAAATACTGACACTTTTTTGGGGCAGCAGGATAATACAAATGCGATCTAAGACAACAAGCTAGCGATGCATTCTGCAATTACGAAGATTTGCGTGTTTAGTTTTTGTTGAAATTGCTTAAGACTTTGGAGTTATTTTGCAGTCAGTAGTTTGTAGGGATTTTGAATCCTAATTATTGAGGTTTTAGTTTTTTTCCCTCATGAATACAAATGGGCAGTTAAGTCATCCAGTCAGTGTTTCCTCCACAGTAAGCCCTCTCTGTCATCTACTTTATCTTTGATTCCTCAGCTGATCCCTCCTGTCACTGTCATGTTTCTGAGTGGGAGCAGTCAGGCTGCATCTCCGACAGACAAAGTCCTGCCTCCAGTTGGTCCACATACTTCACACATATAAATGATGGAGAAGAAGTAAAAAAAAGTGTGTATGCATTTGAGTCAGACTTTGATAAAACTAGAACTGTAGCTCCCTCTGCAGGCAAATGACAGGAGCTGTCTTTGAGGAGCTAAGGAGCAACATTCATTGACTGAAAGCCTGCTGAATGATTGTGGTATTGGTGAAAAAAAATATTAACTGTAGTGATCTCAAGGAAATGTTCCATATTATTTAAGAAACAAATCAAAGCAGCAAAAAAAAAACCCCAACTATTTTTAAATTTGCCATTTGATGCAGGAGAGAGCAAAGTAGATAGCTGGATCCAAGTTATACACCGAGCTCCGGCTGGGTGGGATATCGATCCATGCATGACTGCCTGCCTCATGGAGCCACTTAATGGATGCTTATTGATGCCTGTGTGTGTCTGAGTGTGTGTAGGAGATTGCCTCTGAGTCTTCATTTTTCAGTCTGAGCTTAAGTAAAATATGTGAAAGATCAAAGCTCTTGAAATGCAGGTTACAGTGTAAGAGGTGTTTTTGCTTTTTTTACACAAACTATTTCGCCATTTCTATCACAGCATATTCATTCTCGGGAGATGTTGCAAACATTTGCTGTTTCTATCAAGGCAAATGCTACTGTCTCATGCTAGCTGACTGAAAACTGGCTGACAGTTTCCTGACAGTCACTTGGTAGCTTATTATGGAAGAATATTAATCATACATTGTGATCAAAAGCAGCTTGCTTCATGAACTTTGCCCTCTATAAACTGAATACTTCTCTATGAAGTTTATTATCTCTAAGCTTAAATTACTGTCCTGTAGAAGAAGGCAAACAAGCTCTTATGTGTAAGACAGACAGATGGATGGATGAATGGATGAATAGATACATACATACATAGATACATACTTAGATATAGATACATAGACAGATAGAAGTAGATGTAGATATATAACTATGGATAGATCGATAAATATAGATATAGATTTCGATAAATAAACATATATATAAAATTATGTGCTCATTTGCATGTCAGACTAGACTGGAGACACTGCATGTATGGCCGAACTGAGGGCGGGCTGACTGATCCCCGGCACCATGGCCATGGTGTACTGGAAAGACCCGGTGGTGAAGCGACCAGAGCCGCTGTCACCTTTACAGCAACTGGAAGAGCGCAGAGGCCACTGAGCTGCGCATAAGAGGCCACGATGCGCGTCACCGTGTGGACCACCTCACAGGACAGATGTAATCTGTTCCTGTGTCATGAATAGGAGTACAAAATTGACAATTGACAATTACATTAAACACAGCAGC
>JAQMCX010000036.1:41724-53446 GCA_029814765.1 Acanthurus leucopareius | reverse complement strand
TGTGATTGTTTATTGCATTGAAATGTGCCTGACACTCTGGAAACCTGCCTGTGATGTTTTGGTGACGTGTGCGCACTTCGCACCTGTCAGTCAAATTACCACTACGCCGGGGCGCTTCGCCTGCGCCGAGAATAGACCAGGCGAGGCCAGCAGGCGAAGCTCAGTGTTTTGGCACGAAATTGTCACTGTGCCAAGCTGAATCTGTCGACTTCTCCCCCTGGTGCGCCGCCACACCCATCTCGGTGCAGCCCAGTCTACCAAATTACCAAGGTGGTGCGCCGGACGAAATTACCACTGCGTGGGGTGCACCACGCTCCGCCACCCTGCGCCAACCTGCGCTGCGCCACGAAATTAGAGCCCTATGTCTGACATGGTTTGTAGTTTTGATGAAGATTGTTTAAGTTTTAAAACAAAGAGGAAAGGGTATGGATGGCATCTATATTAAGCCACAGTGCTGCAGTTGACAAGACTTTGAGTTGAGCTCCTCTTACCTGAGCTAGCATACCCCTGTGGTCAGTGTCCTTGTACAGGGGCAGGTACCTGTGCAGGATCCGCAGAGCATGTTGTTTAAAGATGGCTGTGATGTACACAGTGCTCTCCACTGCAGAGACCGGCTTGTTGAAGACACCATACACAAAGATCACCCCCTCTTCTGAGGTTGTGCCTGTAAGACAGAGAAGAGATCCTTAGTCTGTGCAAACAAGAATTTTTCTATGCTGCCTTTAGCCTTCTTGTTAGTCATTTGTTCGGCATTTGCACAACCTGCCTGTTGTCTGATTGTCTTTAAGTTTTAAAAATCCTTCTTCAACATGTTTGCTTCTCATTCTGACTGTGAGCAGTTTTACATGAACAAGTAATTAGGCTTCAGCTTTCACCTTATCTCATTAGGCTGCTTAGTTTCCTAGAAAGCAGGTACTACTCCAAGTTTTTTTTCACTGTGAACATTGCCGTCAGCTTTGTTATGATCTTGGGAATTCCCACATGAAATTGTAGTTATAATGAGAACCAAAGGGAGTCCAGCAAAAAGCAAACGGCTGGGAGATTAGCCAGACTGGCCAGAGGTTACTTTTTAGGCACAGCATTGCCAGAATGAACAAAAGTTAATTGTAATTTGTGTAAGAACAGACTTCATCATGAGATTGAATCATTTTTCTTCTCTATTGTCTTTGCAAATACTCAATTCTTGGACATCTGATGGGTGTTTCATTGTTTTTATTCTTGTTAAGTATAATGTTAAGCATAAATTTGCATTTTTATAGTTGATTTGTTAAGTTATCACCTTAGTTCAAAAGCAGTATAGATGGTTAAATTTGAGTCAAGACCTGGACAACAGTTTGCAAGATACCAGTTTAAGTAATGGTGGAAGAACAAGTCAGATCTGTTACTGAAGCAAAGATAGAAACACCCCATTGTAAAAGTACTTTATTACAAGTGCACACTTTGCACAACTTAAGTTAAGCAAAATGCCCTTAGAGTATCATAAGTAAAAGCATTCTAATACCGTACTTTTTCTTCAGTCGTACAGCTGTTTCTGGGATTCAAGTCTTCATGCTAAGTCAAACTAACTGGCTGCAGTTTGTAGCCTAAAATGAACAATTACTTTAATATATTATTTTTTGTTATTCTTTTATGGTGCATATTCTTAATAATTTAGTACTTAATCAACCAATAATCAATGAGAGAGTGTGTGTGGGTCGGATTATGAATCTATAAACTCACTTTTGCCTCTTGGCAGTTTAATCTGCCCCTGACTGGAGGTGTTTTAATCTATAGCATTCACTTAGGACTAAGCTCATCACATGTTTTGAAAGTCAAATCTGAATCTTCAAGCTTTAGCTATCACATGAATAATGTAAAATATTTCCCTTAGGGATGAGAGTAGAAAAAGAAGTGCAAAGGTGTAAGTACCTTAAAATTGTCCTTAATTACAGTACTTGACAGAATGTATTCTGTTACACTCCATCATTTTAGGTAGATTCAAACTAATACAGTGCTGTTTTTCTCTATGTGTTTTTTGCAGTGTGTGCATGTGTGTGGATCTTACCCAGAAGAACTGGCTTCTCTTTTTGCCAATGGCTCTTCTGGAAAGCAGTGACAGTTTGCTCTTTTATTAACTCTCCATCCATGTATGGACCCCAGGTCTCAAAAACTTCCAGAAACCTGAACGGATTCACAATCTTGGAACCTGCACTCAAAAAACACATCAGATAGATGGAAAATACAGTCTAATTTTATAACAGGGAGTCAGAGGACTTTATATACACCACCAAGTTCCTGAATTCAAGAGCCAAAAGATGTAACACTTGCAAATTACTGTAAATATAAACCTGCTTCTAATTGGACTTCTTATCTTTTTTTTTTTTTTAGGTATCAGAGCTTGTGCATGAGTTTTGGTTCCAGATTTTTGAGCATTAAAGTGAGTGCAGGTGGAAAACAACAGCTGTTGATGCAAACACTGCGTCAGTGATACTGATCGATAACTCTGTTGACCCTCTGCAGATATAGTGCAGTCATTTTGTGCTGGGAGGCAGTAAAATCCCTCTAATTGCCCCTTCAAAGGCCCAGAACACCTCGGTTTTCATGAGTGTGCTACTCAGGGAAAAAGTGATGTTTTTCATCCTTTTCTGCTGATAAACATAATATATCCTGCCTCCTTATGTAAGTGTGTGGGCAGCCCTGAGTGTTGCTCTAAATTTGGTGTGTAGGCTGGTGTTTGTGGCATCCTACTTGTTTTCATCTGGGCAGCCAGGACCGCCTGTGGAGTGAGAGACAGCAGGCAGACAATGTCGCTCACAGAGCAGTTGGTTTGTTTAGCAAAGTGCTTTCCCAGCTTCAGGGCGTCGTGTCTGGGAAAGCGATGGAGAAAAAACAAAATTACAGTTCAGCTTCAAGATTATTGGCATGCTGGGGACATTCCTCAAGGTTTTAATACAGCAAGAACTCAAGAAATCACATATTCCCCTCTTTTTATCTTGTGGAAAATACTTTTTAAAGCTCTTTGAGACCATTAAAGGTTGTATCTTCAGCAAGGCATGAATCAGTCACACATGAGTGACCAATATCAACGTTAGCTGATGCTTCCTCACCTGGTCTTCAGAGGGATGGAAAAGGGCAGACTCTGCAGGACAGCCTGTTTAAACAAAGGCTTGCTGCTCTGGATCATCAGGTGGAGACTCACTGACTGAGCTCCTGCACTCTCCCCGAATAGTGTCACCTGTCAAGAAACACAACAGAGGCCTGGTGTGAAAAGCCACACTAGACAGACTGCCAAAATGAAATCTGGAAAAGGTCTTCTGTCTATGTGTATATAAATGGCTGCATTGCTCTTTTTGATCCCAATCTATTATACTGTTTAGTTTAGAGGACTTCAAACTTTTATTTCATTGTGCAACCCTGTGCTGCACAAGAATGGATCTGTGGTGCCTTTTACTTCGCACCCTAAGCATTGTAATGATAACCTCAACTTCATTGTTAAAAAGTTACACATCACATATTACTATACTTTTTGAGGGTAAGGAGACTTTTCTGAGTGTATGATGTCCTTGTGTGTGCAGGACAGCTTGTACACGGCAAGGAATAATGTGCACATGGTCACATAACAGGCTACAGTTTGTCTGGCATCAACCATGATTACATTCCTTTTCTAAACAGTTTTCAATTCACTCAAACTGGCCTTAATTTTCAATTTCAAAAATACTTTAAAAAAAAAATACAATCCTTTTCTTTTTGGAATTAATGAAACAATTGAATAAGCCAGTGGTACACAGACTGGATTTCTCATCTATAATCTGTACGCCCTTATTTACAAATGTGTTGTAAATCTGTTAAAAAATCTGTACACTGGAACTCTGTAAATACATAAGCTAAATATACTTTATTTTTCAATGATATATCAAAGCAAAGCAAGGAGGCAACGCAAAAACTTACAAAGTGTAATTTTTCTGTTGAAAATTTTTTTTCATTACATATGGACAAGTGAGGATGAGATTTTTGTTGAAAATACTACCAACTAAAACAGATAATCTAATATCTCACACATACACACATACACTCAACCTGTGTATTGTGGAAGGAAAATTCTTTGGAACATGACCAAGACTCTATAGCTGTGCCAGCAGCTCTATGAGGCTGTGCTGATGCACAGCAGTGCTTAAACTAAATGTTAATGTCAGCATGCTTGCATACTCACAAAGAAAATGCTAGAATGTTTATGTTTAGTAGGTAAAGGCCTAATGTTTACAATGTTCATCTTTGCTTAATGTGCTATCACACGAACATGCTGATTATCATTAAAAACAAAGTGCAGCTGAAGCTACATTAGTTTACTTCATTAGTTTTGAAGCTAACTAGTCATTAACTAAAACATTGAGTAGTTCATCCTGAAAGGAAAATGAATGTCTGTACAAGTATCCATGCCAGTCCACTGTCTAGATCATCGATGTTAACGTCATGGTGGCACCAGAGGAGAAGATAGAGGATTCAGAAGGATTCAGAAGGATTCAGAAGGATTCATCCTCTGAGAACCATGAGTGTCTTAAATATTTGCTTCTGGTCCATCCTCTGGATTTTAAGATGCTTAACTAGAAAAGAGAAAACTTTAATCTGCAGGGAAACATAATTTGGGAATCATAAATGTCCGGAACATATTGTACCAGAAACTCCAAACTTTTCTGTCTTGTGACCCAAGCAGTTATTCCCAATTTCCCCACCACAGGTTGTACATCACTATAGAGTTCAACCTAAGGCTGGCCTCCATTCTTACACTGATTGATTTGTTTACTATTAGATTCTTACAAAGAAAACACCATTCAATATAATGTGACACAATGCAATCCTCAGAAAAGTTAAAAAATATAAACCAAAGTCTGCAGAAGAGATATGTCAACCCTTAAAGGCCTTGAGCCCCAAGTTGGTAAATCTCAGTAGTTTAACTTTGTCAGGCCAGTCTTTAGTCTTAGAATGTATGTTATATTGTATTTGACTACATCTTATGTCACAGTATGGCTTCTCTAACAAATCATTGGATGTGGGTTCTAACATGTTTTAAGTTTTTTTCACTTTTCTCTTTTAAAAAAATTGTAATGATAGATACAAGTTTTTTGAGGGAATTTAATTCAGTTTTGGGCATCTGAAACCCATTCCTATCTAATCCACAAAATCCTCTATATTAATTCAAATGTGCCTTCAGAAGCATGCAGGCCAGTGCAAAGCTAAACAACTTTAATTGTCAGACTCATGTTTGGCTTTCTAATTGTTGTGGAATCATTTATTGAGATTCTGACATTTTAAAAAAGGATGTAACACAAACTGGAGAGATGTCCCTTTATGGGTCAAAAAATTTCTGCAGTGCTTAAAAAGGGCTCTTCTCTCTATATTGGCCACGTTGTGTGCGTGTGTGTGCTTACTTTGCTAGGATCGCCCCCAAACACTGCAATGTTCTGCTGGACCCAAAGAAGAGCCGCCTGCTGGTCCAAGATCCCATAATTCCCTGCAGCTGAGGAATGAGAGTCCTTGCCCGACACAAGGAACCCAAATGCACCTTAAATCAAGCACCAGTTCACATGATCAGCAAGACATAATTGACTCCAGCAAGACACTCATTTCCTCTGCATTCCAATTGACTGCTCACATAAATCTGCTACTGTTTTCAGTCTTAAGCTGAGTAATTAACAGGCTCAGTCATTTAAAATAATGAGACGCACATATTAACCAACCTGATACTGTCTACACACAAAGGGACACAGTGATGTTCTCTACAATAAATTGTACACCATTATTTTACCTAAGAAAATTAATAAATGAGAATAAATAAAGTCTTTCACAAGATGCCTGCTTGATGCCTATATCAAACCAGCTGCATTGCTTAAGTTTATTCCATATTTCTTTCTTGAATTTATGTTAAAAAGACCATAAATTGACAAAATAATTATAAATACTCACTAACACACTATGTTATTGTACTAGTATAGGCCCACTAAAAGTGAACTACTTTTGAACTGTCTTACCCAAGCGGTACTCCAGGCTTACAACAACAGTGTAGGTGAAGTTACTGATGAAACGTCCATCGTACAGCGGCTTGGAGGCAGAACCAGCGATAAAATCCCCACCATGGATCCACACCATGACAGGCAGCGGGCTCCGCAGAGGGGTGCTCAGGTTCACAGCCGCAGGCACAAATATGTTGAGGTAAAGACAGTCCTCACTGACCTTTTTGGGATATTACAAGAAGTATTAATTGAGGGTTTTTTTTCCACTAAAAATTTTAATGTAGTTGTAGCCATAAACTTATATTTTGGTAGGTACAGAAAGATATTTCTTGAATATGATGTCTATATTTGAGTGAAAGCAAGTGAGGTAGCATTTCAGTGATGTTATTCGTTACTGTTATTCCTACAACTAGCCTTGTATTTCAGTGGTTTTGCAGCACAAGTCTATTTTCAAAGTGTTAAAATTCTTTTCTTCTGCCTTAGTACAATTGTGATCATTAATGTTGTTGATCTAGCAGCTAAGGTAAACTTTATTTTGCTGTTGCTCTCAGTCTTAATTAGTGAGTCATATGACAAAAAAAATGTGAATGAGTAATCACATCCTACCGTGAAATATCATGAAAACATGGTAACAGAAGAGAAATGCATTGTTCCTTACTGCATAAGAGCACTCCTCGGCAATGGGTCCTCTGCAGGCCTGCATGCATGCTGCTCTGGGGAAGGAGGCATTATAAACCCCATGCCAAGGACTCACAGGTCTGGGGGGCTTCCAGCGGTAAGCTCCAACAGGTGGGTCTGCATATGGTATCCCATAGAATATATGGGCCTTATCCACCGAAACCCCCTTGATCTGGCCATCCTTAGTTAATACCACAGGTCCAGGAGCCCCATTTGAATCCTTATCGAGTGGTTTGTCCTGAATTTGCTCTGTGAGTGAGAGGGCCTCAGGGTGTCCTCGCTCCTTGAGGGGGCTTATCTCAAGGTCTCTGTTGATGATCAACGGCTCATCTCTTACCAGCAGCCCGGGGTAGATACTTCTCAGAAAGCTGACAAGGTCAGTGTCATCATCATTTCTCGTCACCTCTCCTGAGGCCAGCACTAAACTTAGTGTGCACTGCAGCAGCAAACAGTGCCAGCTCTCCATATTGCATTGGAATACTCTTATACTTTCCAAGACCCTGCTGCTCAGATCATAATTTGACTTGAATAATGGTCCAGCAGAGAAAGAAAAGCTGCAGCCTCAACACGCCTGCAGTCTGAAACTCTCTACAGAAACATACTTGTGACTCCAATTTGGCTCCTTGCTTGTTGAGATTAATCACACAAAAGCTGCTCTGTTGGATTTTTTATTGGTGTCCAGTAGACCCTAAACAGCCGGACAAAGACACTGTGATTCAGGACTGCTAATAGAGGACAAGTCGTCTTTCATTTGCTTAATGTAATCACTAAGTTTCATAAAAAGTATATCAGGAAAGTCACACAGCAGGCTTCGTGAAGGAATATGTGTTTGTTAGATTTGTCTTAATAACAAGTTCTTTCCTTTTATACTCATCAGATACAGAAGTTTTTAATTGAAATAATACATTTGTATCTAATTTGCAAATGGTGGAATGGAAATTTCTTTGAGGTGCACACCGCCACCTAAAGGCCTTCTGTAGCACAATATGCCGAAGGGATTCCCATGTAGCCTGGTTCCAAGCTAATTTTGAGGAGTCATCATAGAGACACACGCACACCCACATTTTGACTGTTTTGCTGTTTCATTATAACATTAAAATTGAAAATTTATGTAGAAAACTATAAACCAGGCAATCTGAGAAGAAAAACAGCTTGATTAAAGAACATCAGCCAACATTAACACCAGGGTGGTTGCTGCTCTTGAGGACTACACTTGTTTCTGGGAATTTTACAAACTTCATGCGGTCATGTGACTTTTTAAACAAAATGAAAAGAATAAAGTCTAACATCGAAACTTTATTGGCTCTCTAGGGCGATTACCAAAATCAAGCTTCTTGTTATTAACAGTAGAGCGTGTTGATCCATCATATTAAATTTTCAATAATTTAGGATGTTTTTTCGCAGTTGTATCAAATATGTGTTTTTAAGGTCTTTGTGTGTGTTTTTTTAATTATTGTTTAAGTGATGTCGTCTCATGATAATGGAAATAGAAAGATTTCGGCTTAGACACGTACAAACGATATGTGTCTTATGACCTATCATTAAGAAAAGAAAGATTTACATGAACTAGGTAGGTACGTGAAGGCAGCGCACACCTGTCACTCATTAGGAGTGTGTGCTTTCCAATGAGTCCTTGACTTTGATCATCACGGGATGATTTATTTTACCGGACTTGCGAAGGAAATGTGAGAAAATAGATATCCGCATTTGTTTTCATTTTATCTCACTCGAATTCAGCGTTAATCAGCATTTTTATTTTTCAGGAGCTCAATTGAGTTTTCGATCATCTTTTTAATACTGCTGCCTCACACCATATCGTTCGGTGAGTAGTATCACATCGCACTCGACTACTGAGTTTTGATCAACATAAATTTGTTACATTGGAATTTTATGGAAATATTTTAATTCATTTTCCCCCAGGACGATGCGACGATATTTCATTTTCATTATGCTGGATAAGCACGGGAAATGCTCTAGAGAGGTAAACACAAGAGAGACATGTTTTTTTTTGTTTTTTTTTTGACTGTTTCACAAAAACTACTATACTGAGCGAGAGATTTCTCTTCTCTCACGCAAAACTTGATTTAGGATAACATGGTTTATTGTTTTTCTACGAATCGGCTAATCTGCACCAATAAGGTCCCCTAATTGAATCCAATGAGCCCGCCGAAAGCCAGAAGGAGTCACAGACTTAAATACACAAAGTGAACTTGGCGTCCACATACTTACCATACAGTTTTGCTCTTTGAAGAACCTTATTTAGTGTAGCTCATCAAATGGCTGGAAGATTGGCTGGTAAAAGTGAAAACAGTGTAGTCTATAGGATAGCATTAAATAAAGATTTTTTTTTAAATGTTGAATAATCTTTTGAAGAGAGGCGTGTTCTATGGAATGTAGCAAGAGTTAACTATTTTCTTTTTGTAGGAAAAATGGAAACATATGGCTCAATGATACAGCGCTTAAATCGATCGGGAGGGAAGGTAAAGTCACCTCCCTGAAGGTGTCCCCAGCTGTAGAAAACAAACTAACACTTCAATATGGAGGCTCAGTGCAGGCATGGATTTTTAAAATAACTCCAGGTGAGGTCTGTAACTTTTTAAATACATATGTATTGAGTTACTAACAACTAATAGTTATTAACTTGTAAATTAAATATCTGTTTATCAAAGGTACAAAGTTCACTCAAATCAGAGGCCGACAGAAACCTTTAACACGACCAACAAGTGACACCAAGGTACCCAGTACTTTATATACAAGTAACATCATGTGTCATACTACAGTTTGATACAGACAGATGATCATGTTGGATTTTATGCACAATCTGTCGCGCTTTTGCCCCCTCTGATGGGCCCTCACTATTTCCACAGGGCTTACTGAAGACAATGAGCCCCACTGAGGTGTTTGCATGTGAAAGTGGCATATTATTCTTCCACCAGGATGAAAACTTCTTCCTTGCAGTTGGTGAGATCCTGTTTTCTGAACCTATTTAGGGAACTTGGTTGTTGATTGAAGTTTCTCATTTGGTTAGGATTTAGGCCAAAGATAGCATGAGGATAGCAAAAGGTGCCTTCAGGTACTTTTAGAAGTTTATCAATTAATCCATGCTATTTATTTAAACAAGTGCGTCAAAACAAAAAGCCTTAGGTTAATGACAACACTCTATGGAGTCATTGCTCCCAGCCATGGAAAAGCGCTGCACATAACCCTGCCTATTTTATAGTTTGGGTGACTAATTCCTCCATTTCTAACCTTTATGCTTAGCTAACTTAATGGCTGCTGGCTGTAGCTTCATGGTAGTATTGATCTTTTCATTTCCAAGCAAGAGTTCTAAGAACCATGGTTACCAACATGTTACCAATATGTCAAACTATTTTTAGGTCGAGGTCAGTAAAGGTTAACTGTGCCATTATTACAATTGGCATTGCATGGTGTTAGTGAGGCGATAGCAGGAGGGCTAGATCGTTTAAGGGGCTAACTGTAGACAAGATGGTGTGTCGGTGGGAACACAGGGATGAAGAGACTGGACTCCAGTATGTCCTTCAGCGGTCTTTACTTCAGCTGACATTCATTAACATGTTCACACATACATGTACAGAGAGATAGCGAGAGAGAGTCTGAAACAACAAACCAAATAATAATCATTAGTACTCTCAGCAATCTTAACAATTAGTAATTAATGACTGATTTAGGTGGCACTTTGTACCAAATTTATCATCAATATTTAGAGATTTCTATCCCCAAAGCAACGTTATAATGCCTCCATGTATATGCCAAATCCATACAAATACAAACAGAAAATAAGATGTAAACACATCAGATAAGGCCGTTCATTGATATGCACACAGACATATAAACTCTAAACCATATATCACCGGAGATAAGCAGTACAACAGCGCCATCCAGTGACGCCAGAAATAAACAACAACATGGTGACCACACGGACATATGGCTTAACCCATACAATAAACTCATGCTTTAAACTCATCCCCGCATTAACATAACCAAGCGTAACATACATTATGACTTTAGATGACTCTGTAGTGTACGAATGCTCAGCTACGAGCTCTTATCTACACATTATAATGACCGCGAGCGACCGCGAACGACCGCGGCGCAGAGCTAATGGCTAACGTGGCTAAATGAATCACACGGACAGACTAAACTTAAATTAACTGCATGTTATGAACACACAACGTACACTTACATTTTGTCAATGAACTCAGGGCTGGGAACATCAGCGGTGGAAGGTGAAAAAACATATAGATAAGTTGCTTAGCCGTATTGTGCTGCCCATCAGAGAAACAGGAAATCGAACTCAGTCAGTAACACCACAATATCATGAACATGACCTCGCGTGAATAGACTGGAAAGGACTGAGCCTTATTACCGTAACTCTGTATTTGTTTACCAACACATTTGCAATTTCAACTTTATTGGATGATACATGTCAATGTTCTATTTTCAGCCATTTCCATTGTACCATTGTACCGAGCCTTTATTACAAGCACAAATACTAAACATCAAATACTGTACACTCATTTTTAACAGTTTTTACTCACTAGAAACCACTGAATACCTTGCATTGAACAATGAAACAAGTAGAAGATGAAATGATCTTTAAAAGGCATAAAGTTAAACATGAAACACTCTTTTCAATATTTGTCTGTAACTTCATGCCTTTGGGAAATCATTTCATCTTCTACTTGTTTAATTGTTCACAAAAACATAAATTTTGACCAGGGGTGCCCAAACTTTTGCATGCCACTGTAGCTATCCCTAGCCACCATCCCCCACAACATCTAGCCCAAAAGAGCATTTTTATTGTTTGCAGTTTTGGGCTGAGCTTTTGTTGTCCCATTTTAAACAATATCTTCTGGATGAACTCAAATGTGTTCTTCGTACCCATGGGGTAATCCAGATGGAGTGCATATATCAAGCCAAAGAGAAGACAAAGTGCTTCAGAGGTTGTAGGAATGTCACCCATGACGATGTTTCCTTCAAGGATGATTGCAACGCTGTTGATCAATGGTGGCATGTCCTCAGTCATGACTCTAAGA
>JAQMCX010000036.1:26045-41624 GCA_029814765.1 Acanthurus leucopareius | reverse complement strand
AAACTTAGATATAGATAGATTGCTTAGCAGTATTGTGCTGCGCATCAGAGAAACAGGAAATCGAACTCAGTCAGTAACACCACGATGTCATGAACATGACCTCGCGTGAATAGACTGGAAAGGACTAGGCCTTATTACCGTAACTCTGTATTTTTTTACCAACACATTTTCAATTTCAACTTTATTGGATGATATATGTCAATGTTCTATTTGCAGCCATTCCCATCGTACCATTGTACCGAGCCTTTATTACACATGGTGTCTCTTGCCTTTTATTTAAGTTTTACTACCTTGTGGGCTCAAGGAGGGTGACGCTGGTCTGTTTGTCTGCCTGTCTGAAACTTTGGTCCAGAACAAGATATTTTAACCAGCCTGATGTTACATTTAATGTGGTCGACACAGGATAAACTCAAATATATTATGACTCCCTAACCTCTAACCTGGGATAATATATGTCAGTCTAGACTGCAAAGTAATTTGTTGAACATACTCATGCAAGAAAATGTTGATCATTAATGGTGTAGTAATGCTTTAAAGTACTATTTCTGTTTTCATAAACACTGTGTGTTCTTAAAGTCCATTTGGTGTTGTCCTAGGCCACACTACACGTCTGCCTGTCAAGCTCGAGTCCAGGACTCCCTCCATGTTGTTGGTCTCGTGGATGAAGAACCATCCAGCTGTCAGCAGCAGCCACACCACGACCCTGTACCACACTGAACTGGGCTCCTATAACACACTCAGCACGGACGCTACCACCAACAACTACTACCGCTTCACAGCTCTGGACTCCTGCAGCCCCTATGTGGTCTGTGTGGAGATAGCAGGCACTCACTCTTTCACCTGCCTCTCTACTATTACCGGTATGGACTGGTGTTTGGATGTTTTATCAGACGTCCACACATGATGGACAGTAAAAGAGGGCTAGTTCTTAAAGATATAAAAACAAACATTTCTCGATTATCTTTGTCAGTGTTTGTCCGTTCTTTTGGTCCATGTTTTAAAATATTTATCTGACACTTGCTTCACAACCTTAGTAGTGAATCGAATTATGTATTAAGTGAAAATTTACTGTAAAAAAGCCAGTCATGTGTCTTGTGTAAGGCTGCATATTATTGTGAGAATATAGTTAGTCTTCAAGCAAAAGATGACTTCCTCAACATGATGGAAGTATTGTTAATATTTGTCATGTAGAAAAGATGTGGCACCATGTGGCTACATCTTGTACTTAACTGCAGTATCATTACTGTCTGTTTCTGCTCCATTTATCTTACTAGGAATAATGCTCATGAAAGTAAAAGTATACAGTATTTAAAACTACTTTAATAATTTGTAGATTAATGATGGATTAAAATGACTGAAATGAAAGTTGTCGCTCACAGTGACAAAACAGCAAAGAAATATCTGACTCTGTAAATTGTCTCATCTCTGCTGACTGATTTTAGCCTCTTAACTTTATTAGGACTTTTCAACCCACTATGTTAACGTTTCGCTGAAGTCCAATCATTCTTATGAGCTATGTTTCTAGTGGCAGCGGGCAGTTATTGCTTCATAGCTGAAAAGCTCTTGAAACTCGTACTGTTCATTACCTGCCTAGCACTGAACAACCGACAGACACAGTGTGGGACTAGCTGCTAAGCTTAACAAAGCTGCTAGCTGTGTGACAGTCAGGTATTTTGCTCACATGTTTGTAAAGATGTAAAAGGAAAGTGAATACTAGACATAACATTCATTAAGTGATCAGAGACAAGACTCCAAATGCTTCAGGTTTTTACATAAATAAGCAAATTTTTGATTTGCCATTCCTCAAAGGTGATATCATATAACTGTTGTGGTTTACAGCCTGTTTCATTAAGTAGCCAAATAAATCTGTCAATGTAAGTTGAAAAGTGCTTTGACAATTGTTAATCCTTTGTCTCACCAGACCCTGACATTCCTCAGAACTTTGTGGGGACGTTATGGAACAGCAGCAGCATATCCTTGGCCTGGGACTGCCCCGAGAACTGCAAGTTCTCCCTCTTCCTCCTCACTGTCTTCTACCTCAATGAGACAGACCACTTCACAGAGGAAGTGCCCTTGTGGCACAAGGAAGACAACTTTGTGTTCATTATGTCCGACCTGCAGCCCTGCAGCCGGGTTAAGTTTGGCCTGCAGACGGTTTGCCAGGCAGGGATAGAGTCTCGCTACAGCAAGATGGTCCTGAGCGATGGAAACTCTGGTGAGTGCTGCAAGAGCTGATGAACTGACTGAAACATCTCTGTTTGTTCATTTGAAACACATTATAGACCACTGCATTGAGTTTATAATGTAGTCAGATGTTTTGCAGTCTCTCATTTATAGTGCCAAAGTTTTTTTCTAACAACAGATACACAGTTGCTGTGAATTCAGCAAAACTTCAAAATGATTTTACTCTCCCAGCCCTTTTTTACTTTTCTTTTACTTCTGTTAAATAGAGCTTCCTTCTTTTTGTTAATGTTAGTTATGTGCCAGACCCCTAACGGGCCAGTACACGTGAAAGCCTATACATTTGAATTGTGTATGAAGCTTTGATTTATGCAGTACAACCCAACATATGAGCCACATGACTGACTGCTCACTAACTTGATGACTCTTTGTACTTGTGTTACTGTTCTGTGCTCTGTGTTGTAGCATTTACCATTTTCTTAGACTTGTCACTTGTGGCCACAGTTTTTGCTCAATAGTAACAGTCTGACTTTAAAGAGCTGCCAGTTAATTGCTGCCAGTCAATCTCCCCAAATTTGCAGCACTTAATGCCTCCTAAGAGAAAATGACTCTTACATCTGAAAGTGAAGTAGTTTTAAGTGAAGCAGTGATCACTGTAGCAAAGAATAGAATAAGTACAAGAGTAGCATACGAAAATAAACATTTAAGAGAATGATAAAGAATTCCGCATGAAAACCTAAAAAATAATTTTCTGTCTTCAGTTGATGTGGAGCTCCTTCTCATTTGTGTTATTTCCAATGTTTTCATTAGCTCTAGTAAGATGGGTCATAGAGAAAACAAACAGAATTTAATAATTCTAAGTAAATGAAAAAATATAATAATAAAAATGAAAATATGAACTTTCGAATTAAAAAATGTCTTTGTTTGCAACTGTGAGGGTTCCTTCAGAAAAGCCTGCTGTTTAGTTCTCAGCATAAACTTCTCTCTGCTCTTCAGTTCACTCCAGCATCAAGACCTTGCAGCAGTCAACATTTGGCCCCGACAATTACACCCTGAGCTGGGAAGTGAGCAACACCTCATCCATCTCTATGTTCAGAGTCTACCATGAGGGGGTACTCCAGGGCACTACACTGAACACCAACTTCACTGTAAAGGGGCTGCTGCCATGCCAACAGTACCAGGCCAAGGTGGAGGCACTGTGTGGAGACGGTGTGCTCATGAGTGCAGAGACAGTCACAGCACACACAGGTGAAGGGGACAGTGATGAGAATATAGCACACAGACTGATCCCACACATGCTACTGTTAACATGCATCATCTCATCACTCATCCCAAGTGATGAGATGAGATACTTCATCCACAGTAAAATATTTTCTTGTTCACTCTCAGTCCCCAAAAGTAACCACATCCACTGTTTTGGGACTGCCTTCAATAAGGAAACCCATCCATGTGCATAGAGCATGTGGCATGGATATATGCAGCCTGTTCTTACTCCCAAACTTGCCACTTATGATTGTTTGGTCAGAGGATGTCGGTATCACTTCTCACATTTTGTAATGGCACCTCTTTAGCTTCAGTAGGCTTTCAGTTAAGTTCATTTGAACCTGTCTGGAGCAGTACTGAATGCTGATGAAGAAATAGAAAGAGCAACAAAGTCCCAAGAGTGGGTGCCGATTGGGGTCTTTTGGTGCATCACACGATTTTACCCTCTTAAACCCTGATCAGCAAATGAAGCTACATTTGGGCATATTCTGGATATAGCATATTTAGGGCTATCTTTTGGAACACTAGGGGGCATATTCTGGCATATTTTTGGGTAAATTTTTTTATAATCTGATCCCATTTTTGAACATTTTGGGTATATATTGGCATACCAAGAGAACATTTTGGTATTTTTCAGGTTCATTTTGGAATTTCCTGAGCATTTTAAAATACATTTTGTCGTATCAAGGGCATATTTTGGCTTCGTTCTGTCATTTTCTGGGCACATTTTGTTACAGTTGGAGCACATTGTGGCATTTTTGTCCATATTTTTGCATTAAATTCTCCAGTAGGCCAGCAGAGCCATATTAGGCTCCATATGGGCTTAAGAGGTTGAGGAAAAACACATTATCTTAATGTAATTTACACACATACACACATTTTTTGGTCAAAGAAGCATTTCATGCAGTCCAAATGGAATAAAAATATATAAATAGGGAAATAGTGCGTAATTTGATTCAAACTAGTTTAATACTAAAGTGGTGGTGGCGGCAGCAGCGGCAGGGGGTGGGCAGGGTGGCATCTTAGAACACCTTCAGTTTTAAAATTGCTGCTTCATCCCTCATCCCATCTCCAGATGCCTGTCAATTTAACTTCAGCAATGCTTTTTTTTTCTCTTATCCCATTTGTTCTCCCCTCCAGCAGCAAATATGAACTCCCCCCATGGTGACTCCAATATTTTAGCTCCTCTTGCCGCTGCCAACCTCCCCAACGCTATGCTGACCAGTAAGGTGTCAGAGCTGGCCAGTGTCTGTGTGAGGTTAGGAATGGCCCCACCTGAATTCAGCTTCATAGGCAACAGACAGGTAACAATGTGTGTTTGTCTTTTGTAATGCACATCTAAATGTATTTTTACCCTTTTTTGGTCTTGTTTGCTGCGTATTTCACACCTCCCACAAAACTTGTCTATACTATAAATCATCAAGCTGTCCTGTGCATAGTGAGTCTGTGTGTGTGGTGTGGTGGTGCTGACGTCGTCCTCCGTCTCTGCAGGGTCTAGTAGTTTGTCAGGTGAAGCTGTCCAATGGATTGATGGTTCATGGTCCACAGTGCCAGTCAGAAAATGATGCCAAGGAGAAAGCTGCCTTCTTTGCCCTCCAAAGACTGGTACAGTACACACACATATGCAGACCTTGAAACTTTTTTTTAATGAATCATCTAGTGTCAGAAAGAGAACACAGTGCTCACAGTAGACAATCTGATCAAACCCAAAACATGCTTTTATATTGTTGTGCTATCCCCATCGGAAAATAATGTTCTCTGGCTCACTGTGGCTGTAAGTGCCCTAGGGACACAGAGTGATTAATCATTGATGTGTTGATCACAAGTCATAGGGCCTTTTTAGAGTGCCTCGTTAATGAGAATCATCAAGTATTATGATCCCTCAGAGAGATGAGAGAGTTTAATTTGTGTAACTGATCTGAAAGTTTAAAGGTTTTAGACACCAAAGTACTGTACAATGGTTTAAAATGGACACAACACTGATTGACATCCAGCTTAATACAGTTACAGAAAAACAGAAATTGAATGTTTTTTGATAAACTTTTGATCATCTCTGCTGTAAAGCCATTTTCTCCATAAATAACCAAGAAAGAAATAGAGTGAGTCAAGATATGAGAGAACTTGTGGAGGCGAAGTGCAAAACATTCACTTAACAGCGTAAACTACATGATTTGACTTTTTCAAAGAACATGTCTTCTAGTAGGGTCTCTTAACATGCATACAACAGAGAAAGTGTAACTGTTCAGATGTACAACTAAAGCTTGTCTGTTTTTTTTCCTCTTTGCTTATCTGTAGAACTCACTGGGATCAGGCTACACCCTCCCACCACCTCTATACCCAGGAGTGGGTCAGATACGCCCCCCACCTGTCTTCAGCCAGCAAGGTCAGTCTGCCTGCTCGCAGTTAGCAGCATTGTTGCAGAATTTTGGTAAACTGTTGTTAACAATTTTTGAAGTTAGTCTTCTTTTTGTCGTTCTTTGTGCTTTCAAGAGTCCATGTTAGACCTTGTTGAGATAAAAAGATCCTTATAGAAACAGTAAAAAAATAAAATGGTTCCTGTTTTTCATTGTTATCTCATTAGAAGGCTCTTTTTCCTGCAGGTGGTTTGCTGTTGCCTCCCCAGGGTTACCCCCCTGCCCCTCTGTGGGGAATGACGCTGCCTCATCATCACCACCAAAACCAACCGTTCTACGCAGCCACGGGAACTTTCCCTGGTGCTGCTCGCCACCAGCCTGCAGCCCCACGGCCCATTGGCTCCCACAACCAGTTTATTCCATTACAGGTAGACAACTGTTAGAATATTTTTTTGCTATGATGGGTTTTTTTTCTTCCTTCTGTTGTATCCAAAGCTGACACAGTAATGCCACAATTATGGTAACCCAGCTTTCTGCTCGTCCTCTCACCCTGACAGGTGACTAAAAAGCGAGTCTCCGCCAACAAGAAGAACCAGGAAACTCGAGAGAGTAACAGCACCGCCCAGAATGTGGCCAAACACCAACCACAGAGAGCCCAGAACCAGCCCTCTGGCCAATCACAGGCCCAGTGTGATAAAGTCGACCAGTCACACCAACGCACCACCAACAGCAACCCTTCCTCATCCAGTCCTGGACCAGCAGACGCAGTCTCCATGGCAACAGCAGCCACCCACACACCCCCTCGACAAAACAGGCCAGCAACAGGTCACACCCCTGGCTCTGCCTCCAAGAGGAAGCACAGAAAGCTAGCTGTCAACTTTGAGGCAGCCCAGCTCCTTGAGTGATGTGTGTGTGTGTGTGTATGTGTGTGTGTGTTAGTTTGAGGAGAGAGAGGTGTGTTTGGTGTTCTTAAGCTGCTGATTTTTAACCTGACTCAGCATCTCTGATTAAAACCTGTTAAATCTGAAAGTTTCATTTCACTCGACTTGACAGTATAGAAGCAGCTTCAGCCGAGACGAGGGCATGCAGCAATTATGATTGTTTTTTTTGTTTTATTTTTCTGGCTTTTTTAAAAATTTTTTATCACAAACTTGATGATGATCCCCATGTTATTTTCATCTGCCTGGAAACATTATGAAAAAAATCACTCATGATGACATTTTATTGACCTTTAACCATTTCACTTGAGATGACGAAGTCCAGCAAACATGGCTGTTGTGGCTCTACATTCCCATTGTGGAATGTGTTACTGGCGTAGAGTGCTGGCTAGAAGAGCAGGGTGCATTCTGGGATGTATATAGCTTTTACTTCTCTAGGTCTGTACTTAAGAGTTCTCACTGGACCCAGTCTTCTTCTGTGGAATCGATTACAGTTTTATCTTTCAGATCAGAATATTAACGCTCAGTTCAGCATACTAAAAAGAAAGCTATAGTTTATTACAGCGCGCATGTTATTTTTGTCGCACTGACTGTTGATTCACCAGCTTTGTTAACACTGTAGGGATCATGGAGCGTTGCAACACTGCTAAAGAAAAGGGTCTGACAAGGAAAACATACATGAATGATCAGACAATCAGGTTACTGAAATATATAGAATGAAACTATTACCCAAACACTCAACTGTAAAAATCCCTCCTGAAACATCCTCTCGGTTGTCATATACACTGAGGGATAAACAGTGATGTTTAGCTTCAGTTTTACTTTATCTGATCTTACAGCTCACCTGTTTTTCTAATTGACGTTGAAGTGTTCCATGATCTCATCAGATTGTCTGACAGCAGTGTTGTTTGACCAGAGTGAGACTGCATCAGCAGTCAAGTAAACACATTAGTTTGCCCCAGAGAAGAATATTTCAAAACAAGCTTTTGTTTTTTTTCCCTAAAAATAATACATAAGTAAGAATTAAATTTTTTAAAAATCCTTTGCTTTTCTGCCCACTTGTGAAGAGAGTGAAGAGAAACACTGCCTTAAAAGTGCATCTTCATCATGTATACATTAAAGAAAAAATACAAGTGGAGAAAAATAGCTACATAGTGAAAACGAAAGAGAGGCTGAGTGACAAAAGTAATGGGTTTTTACACCTTTTTCTGTCTGGTTGCCAATTTGGCCAATAGAATTAGAGAGCTATATGTCAATATTGTACGGTAAATGTAATTTTCTTACAGCCCCTGTGTCTTAGCACCGTCCATTTATACCTTTTTTCAAGTGTTGCTTTCTATATTTACTGCAGAGGGGCAGAAGACTGTGCACTAACTATTGGTCATTCTGTTGCTGTGAGAAGCACAGGGAGGCTACACCGCAATGGAGGCTGAGAACACACAGATATGTTTAGTTTTTCATGTTCCTCACCATAGTGCAGATTGTCCTGGATGCTTTGCAAAACTTCTGTAATCAACTCTGGATCTTGTTCTCAGGGATTTGCAGCCATGGTAGAAATCCTCCTCATAGTCTTGTCTCAGATTTGCAAAACAGTGGCAACTACTTCTCATTTTCCTTGTAAACTTAGCAAACACTATGTTAATAACCTGTATTTCTCTATTAGACTAGTTTAAATGCGCATGATGCTGTGTTGGCCTTGTTTTGTGTTTTCTTAACAGAGTGTCAGTGTATTAATTTTGCAATAAAATGGCCGTGCTTTCATGGCTATTTATAAATGATATACATGAACTTTGTCAGATTTGGATCAGTGGTGTTAATCAGGCCAACATTGATTACCTAGTTTAAATGTTCTGCTTTGTGTTGTGATCTCTGTTTCTCATCATGTTTGACAGCTTTTTGTTTTCTTCACACTTTTGATGCCTTGCTGCATTTCACAGTTTTTTATGCTTTCAAATGACACAGCAAAAGTGAAAATTAATGCACATTGGGTACACACAGTAGAAACATGACATGAGGAATAATTAGAATAGTGCCCCAGATACACAAACACACACACACTATTCAAATGACCAGATTTGTCATTTTTTTTGTAAAGGACCTTGAGAAGATTTTATCTGATAGTTGCATCCTGCAAACTTATCAGTTAGACATGTTGAGTTGTTTCAGACCTACAGGAACATTTACACTGCCAGATTCCAAGAGCAACTTGATATGAAATCAAATTTCCATTTTTTTTAATTTAATATTGTTGGGAGATTGTGACAGATTTTACACATTTGCAAGAAAAAAAAACTTTTAATTTGTACTTTTTTTGCTCTCGCTGATGCATTTTTTAAAACTAAGAAAAGACTTGTTTCATTTTAAAATAGAAGCTGACATTTTTTAAAACTTTGTATGTGCACTTTAACATCTTAAAATCCTAAAAGACAAACCAGCAATTTTTATTAATTGCGTGAAGATTTCAAACTCATGACTGATGTCACATACATAGTTTGATTGATCCAAAGTTTAATTTTTATCTGTCACCTGTTTTCTGATGGCTCTCTGAGTGACCCTGCTGAGGCGTAGAATTCAGAACCACACAGTGTTGATAAGCTCCCTTACAATTTAACTAATAATTCTCAATGATTATTACAATTCAGTGCAAAACAGGAAGCACTGATGTACAGAGGTTTTCTGCACACCTGCAAGGATCAAAAAGAACTTATTTTCATGTGTGTGTAAATGCAGATCTATTTGAAAAACTTCTATCTAATATTGTTTGCCCACTAAATGAGAAGCTTTTGGAAATGTTCCTCCATGTCATGGTCTGTGGTTTCTAACGCTGATTGGCCAAATTAAATTCTTCTTTCTTTTACACCAGTTACACATCTGACCTAAATACACACATTTATAATCTCTCCCTTTTAAAGATTTTCTTTCTTTTTTGTGCTATGGATTTTATGAACAGTGGATCCCCTCTTTGCAGACAGTCTTGGGGTCTTTTCTAAGCAGTTGGAGTAATCATTGTTTTGTGGTGGAGCTACAGTGATGGAAGCAGCTGTAGCGTCTAGTAAGGTGTATTTACTTTGTCCTTGTTTTATGGGACACATGCATACAGTATGTTTTTGATGTGTTTGTTATTTTAAGGGTGATTTCTCAACACTGACCCTGTGACACAAGTCTATATGTTCTGGTGCAATAAGGGGAGATTTTAAGACATTTCAGAAATTGAAGCACACCTGTTGTGTATGTGTTTTTTTGTTTTGTTTTGTTTTTTTGTTGTTTTTCTGAAATTAAACAAACTAGAGAATTCTCAATATGAAGAGTTAATGACTTGCTGTTTTGATCCAGGAATGTGCTGTACATATCCATTTAATTAAAGTGAATCTTTTGTTACATCTCTGGCTGCTTTTTGTGGGATTCAAAACTGCACTCACTGTCTATTTCTTTTTTTGAGTTACAAGAAATATTACAAATTAATTAAAACACAATTAGACGAGTTAAAATGACTGATACTGGACCCCACCCATAAAATCCACCTCCTTAACCCCTCTCCACATTTATATTTATTAAACTTAAAATTACTTTAGTCTTGAGACTTTGTACAGCAGCCACATATATTTCATTTTCTTGCAATTTTCTTCCCTTTCTAGCATTCTTGATTTATACAGATGCTATAAGGATACAAGGAAGTTTATTTGTCATTATACAACAAGTTTTTTAATGAAATTAAAATGTGGTTCCCTCTTGATTGATTCACTGATTGTATAAAATAAAGAAAAAAACTAGTGATAAAGATATATCACTAGTCAAGTAATTGTTATTTGACTGTAGCAAAAATAGCAAAGAGCCAGAAAGTCGAGATTGTCAGTTTCAGAGTGAAACACAAAAGAACATTAGCCACATCAGCTGCTGTTCACACCAGACCAACAACAACAGAGAAAGGGGGCTTAATATTTCTTATGAATGAACTTAATCAGTTGTGAAAGTAATTTTGTATTGTTTCTTCTTTTAATCAACCAAGAGATGAAATTATGGTTAAATATGTCCTGATGACAAAGGAACCTCATACATGGAGATCATACTTCTGCACTCTGCAAACAGCGAAATCTTAAGTGTTGTCGGCATATCTGTGGTAAATTCCAGCTGGTGATGGAGTCAAGACTTGGAAACAACACTTGGTTTGGATGGACAAACGTTGAACACAGAAAGAGTGACCAGGTTAGAAAAACACAAAATAAGTTTTATTCAGTGAGCACCAGTCAGTCAATACAAATGTTCTTTTTCCTCAGAAGCTCAAGTTTTGCTTTGAACAGAAACATAATCTGACATCAGGAAAACTAACTTTGAAAATCAAAACATTTTAGAACAGTGTGTGCCTTTCAGTTGGGCATCTTTACAGACAGAACTACATCTCAATCAACACTGGGTGGGATAAATCTTCATTCCTTTAGTGTGTGACATAAAAAATCTACATCTATGGCGTAAAAAACAAAAACATTTGGACAATAATAACAGATACATATATGTACATGTTCCAACTTCAACGAAAACTCAGTGAACTTGCTAGATTATCACACTATGTCCTGCTACTGTATAAATTAATGAAAATCACACTGATTTGAACTCTAATGCTAATGCTAAAACACTGATGTTAGTGCTGAGTCTAGTTTAAATCACTTCAAAAAGTGAACGGCAGGACTAAAGGTCAGCAGAAAATAGAAAAACAATGTTTTAATATCCTGTTTTAGTCTTGAGTTTATTAGGACAGTATTTAATAATAGATTATGGGATGCCAATTAGCACTGAATTCAACTGATAAAAACAACAGAAGGTTACAAAATTTTCAGCAAGGGCTTTTCTTGCCTGACTAATCTCTTTAATCTCTGTTTTTCCAGTAGATTCAACAGTCGGGGAAAAGATCTCAGTGGTAAAATGTTTTTGGTAAATTCCAGCCAGTTTTTTTTTTTTGTTTGTTTGTTGTTTTTTTTTTTTGCTTTTCAGGGGCCTGAAAAAACAATTTAGGAAACATGAATGATGCTGGGATTGGTTGACTCTGCTAGGAGGAAATCATTTACATACAGTGTATTTACATCGAAAAAAAGACAGTAAGAACAGACACCGATGTCTGACATAACAGGGTAACAGTGACTGAAATAAAAAACTAACAGAGGAAACATCTTATTCCATGTGGACTGTAAACTATGTGTATTCTGTGTGTTTCCAAAGCCTGATAAGTCGTCTTCCTTGTTGAGCTCCATGGTAACTCAAACACTCAGGAAGTGACACTGTTGTGATGGGTTATATGTTTTTTAACTACCATGAGCACACACTCACACACTCATATACACACTGTGATTTTATTTAACTAAATCTCACATACACTAACTCAAACAAACGCTGTCATGCTGCTGTAAATACTCAGTAAAGCACCAATTGTGCATTAACGCACAGCTAAAAATAGTCCCTAGAACACTATTTACTTCTCTTTAAGTAACAACTCTGAGTAACCACCACAGTGGCCACCTGTTTAAGGGAAGATTTAATGATTTACCTTCTTTAGCAACTACTGGTGTTGAAGCTGAAGGCAGAAAGGGTAAAAAACTTAGGAAGTATTAAGAAATGAGAATATTTTCATGGAGTTTGTTGACAATACTAGGAATATAAAATGCTGCCAGCCATCATTCTAAATGAACTACACCTGATGAATCATTTCTCACATAACCTGTGGTGTAAATACATTAATAGCCTTCACAAGTCTTAAAAAACAACTAGCTCTGATACACAACACTCAGTTCAGACGATGTCATGTCCACAAATGAGATTGGAAGTAGCTAAATTGAGCACATTTACTCAAAATTCTGTTTCATCACAATGAGAAAGACCACGATAATCCATAATGTGTTGCTGAAGACTACAACATGTTGTTTCCCTGAAAGGGGCATTGAACACAGTTGTGGAAAGTTCTAATTTATTTACTCTAAACAATAAACCATGTTGTATGTTTTGCCTCACTGCTCACCATTTTTCAAATAAATGATTTTTTACTGCTTTAAACAACCAATAGTTTCTTTTCCTTTCCCTAAAGTAAAATCCTCATTAATTTAATCAATCACAGTGAACATCAAGTCCACATTACATTTGTCAGAATATGTTATTGTGTTTTAATAAATGCACGCCTTTAAAACCAATCGGTACCTAACCATGCAACAAAAATCATTATGCTAAAAAAAATTATAATAATAATCCTGATGTTCACAGTAATTGACCGCACAGATTTTAAAAGTAGTAGCTGGTAGCTCAGTTTTTGCTGCAGGGAAACAGACAGAGTCTGATAGCTGCATAAAACTTAGGGAAAATGACTTGTTATACATTTAAAAATGATTAGTAAAAATGTGAAGTATAAAGGATTTGAAGTTATGGAGATGAAACACTTGCAAGGTTTTTTAAATGATTCAGTTCTGATAACTTTTACCCCAACAACACACTGTAAGCTATAATGTTTTCAGAAAATATAAATAAATCTAGACTGCGGCATGGAGACACTATGTATGTTGGATTTTTCATTGACACCTAAGATGCAACTTAACATTGTGAAGGGAACCGAGTGTAAACGTGTATTGTATCTGCATGTATGAACACCAATGCCTTTTGTTTGTTTGTTTTCTTGAATATAATTTCAATGCAGTGATATGTCATCATCACGTATGTGCCTGCATGTGTCTCCAATTCCAATTCAAATGTATGTGCTGCGGTTTCTACTCTGCACTTGCAGCATGCCTGCATCTGTGTTTTTATATGTGTGTATTTCCTCCGTCTCTTCAGGTCCTCCTTTGATGTGTGTTTCCCACATATGTGTTCTCTATACACAGCACTATGTAGTGGTTGGAGCAGGAGCGTGTGTGTTGTCCCAGCAGTCGTCCTGTCTGTAGCATTGCAGCCTGGCCCGTCACCGCCATGTCAGCCGTCCTCCACGCCTCACAGTAGTTAGTGGTCAGACGGATGCCCACTGAACTGGAGCCATGCCACACCAACTTCTCTGGCCTGAAGAAGGAGGGAGAGACACTTACTTACTGAGCATGCCAAAGACATGCAGGATAGGTAACTAGAATTTTTATCAGAGCTATTTGGAGTTCTAAAATGCCTAAAACTGAATGCAGAATCACACACATGGCACCACTCACATACATTGTTCAGACCCTAATGAGTGCTGTCAAATTTGATCAAAGCTAATATTTTTGTGTATATCATCCATTATTTGCCTGGTAGCTTCTCAGTCTTATGCAACATTGAGTACACTCACACACTGGCATTGTGTACCAACTTAACACATATGGCAAACATGAAAGCCAATAACTGGTTAAGTTAAAAAAAATGAATTCAAGAGATTTTTCTTGCTAAATTACGAATCATTTAACAAATATAAATTACTACAAAGCTTGGAAATCATTGATGACTTGAGTTTGCAAAATTGAAAATGCAAAAACCCAACCAGAGTCTTACAAAAGTTACATTTAATCAAACAATGTGTATTTTCTGCTAGAGGTTTATTTTTTAATCAAATGAAAATAAAATATATTGTATATAATAATGATGTCGTGAGGCAGTGTGGGATCATGGGAATTGTTTATTTACTGACAAACAGCCAACACTACGGATGAAAATCTATCTGACTGACTCAGAAAGAAATGTTTACAGAAGAGATTAAATGTTTTAGTTTTTATCATGTTGCATTTACCACTCTGCAGTGGTTGGATGTATCTGCGGGGGTGATGAGGCTGAGTACAGGGCTGCTGTGGACAACTTTGTCACATGGTGTGAGCTGAACCACCTGCAGTTCAATGTGACAAAGACCAAGGAACTGGTTGTGGACCTGAGGAGGACTAAGGTGCTGGTGACCCCTGTTTCCATCCAGGGTGTCAGTGTGGACATTGTTGAAGATTATAAATATCTTGGAATACACATTGACAATAAACTGGTCTGGGCTAAGCACATTGACGCCCTCTACAGGAAGGGACAGAGTCGCCTCTATTTTCTGAGGCGGCTGAGGTCCTTCAACATCTGCAGGGCTATGCTCAGGATGTTCTATGAGTCAGTGGTAGCCAGTGCTATCCTGTATGCTGTGGTGTGCTGGGGCAGCAGGCTGAGGGTAGACTGAACAGACTGATCCATAGAGCCAGTGATGTTGTGGGAGTGAAGCTGGACTCTCTGACGGAGGTGTCTGAGAGGATGCTTTTTTTTTAGAGGATGTCCAAGCTGCATGCCATCTTGGACAATGTGTCCCACCCACTCCACGATGTGCTGGTCAGTCACAGGAGTACATTCAGTACAAGGCTGATCACAACAAAATGCACCACAGAGAGCCACGGGAAATCATTCCTGCCTGTGGCCATCAGGCTGTAAAACTCCTCACTCTAAATGTCAGACACTCTAAGTCTGCAATAACTTCTCTGATGTGCAATAATCCAGTGCAATAACTACATGTGCAATATTCTATATTCAATATTCAAATATTGTATATTCTGTATTCAATATTCTATATTCAAATATTGGTTAACTGTTGTATTGTAGATACAAGAACAAAATGTATATTACAAGAACAAAATGTATATGTATATTTATATTTTAGTGTTTACATATATTTTATTTTATATTAGTACTTATGTTTAAATTTTATTGATATATTTATAGTTTCCTACTTCTTTTAAGACTTTTGAATGGGAGCATCTGTAACTAAAGGCAATTTTCCCTCGGGGATAAATAAAGTACCGTATTTTCCGCACAATAAGGCGCACCTAAAAGCCTTTAATTTTCTCAAAAACCGACAGTGTGCCTTATAATCCGATGCGCCTTATATATGG
>JAQMCX010000036.1:8083-25945 GCA_029814765.1 Acanthurus leucopareius | reverse complement strand
GTAAATGTGAACTAAGTTACCACCGGAGCACGTCCAGTCTTAAATACCACATGATGGCCAAGGAATTATTATTGTCCCCTCCAATTTTTCCTAAAGTATAAGAAACACAATAAATATCTTGTTAAGTTACATATAGAGCAGGGTAAAAAAATTGCAATTAATTTGCAATTAATCCCACGTTAACTCAGGACACTAATGCGATTAATCGCGATTAAAAATTTTAATCGATTGACAGCCCTAGTATTAACACATAAGCTTCAACTTTATACCTGCAAAAAAAATGCAGGATTACACGGCACAATTAAAACCAACAAAGATATGTCACCTCTGTAGACTAGTGTTTTTGAAATTAATTATTAAGAAATTAAACCATTTTTCAAGGTGGCAATGCATCTCTGAGAGAGCTGCTTATCTTCTTTTAGCTGAGGTTTTTTAGATTACAGCACTATGCAATTTGGTTTTGCCATTTAATGAAATATTTTAATTGTGAAGTTCTGAATCTGTTAAAAAAAACCACTTTGTTGGCTTTATCTGTGTTGACCCTTGAAGTGTAAGGTATTAGTTTAACCTAAGTGTTTGTGCATGTGTTTCTTTAGGTGAACAAAACCCATGTTGAATTCAAAAACACACTGAGTGTGACGTTGAGCACAGAGCAAACAATCAGCCGGCGGGATCTAAAAGTCGTCTGGAAGTGTGTCTACCCCCGACATTATATTCGAAATTCTCATGTCAGCGTGGGTTTGGAGTGGTAAGACAACATCTTCTCCATCTCCCTGCTTAAAGTCCCATTATGCAATCATTTCACTTTAAATGAGCAGTTTGAAAATAATTTTGATGGTACACAGACTTATGATAGAGTGAATGGTGGCTCTGTTCAGCCCAGTTCTGCAGAGTTTTTAACAATGACTATAATGGCAAGGTGCTAGCAACATGATATCTGTGGCCTTGGTTACATTGACATTGTTATTGTTTTGTCATTTGCAATGCCTATGCAATATTTGACTCTTACTTCAAGACTGAAGCTTTCAGGACATGATATTGTTATAACAAGCTTGTAGTTGACAGAACTTGAAACTCACCCTTTTATATATTGAAGGCTCACCACCCTCTCCTTGATTGGATACAACGCATCACTGCAGCTGGGACTGACAATGACCCTGTTCACAGACGTGTCATACACACACAGCTACAGTGATGCCATAGCCCTGGAACTTGAGGACACTCTGTTCTTCCAGGTGGCTCTGCAGACCAACAACTCTTTTGCATCAGATGTGCTCCTACGACTAGAGTCATGCTGGGCCACTGAGAGCACCAACCCTGAGGACACTGTCCAAGGTGTTTTTCTTCTTGACGGGTAGGTGGAAATGTGACTCAGATGGACAGATCTATCCAATTCATTTCTAAACAAAGTTGCATGTTAACAATAGAATCGATCACTTTTGTTAATGTGCATGTTCACTGAGCTTTTACTTGAGTCTGTATTATGGCAAACTTCAACTCTCAAGGCCAATAATGAATCATTCATGGAGATCTATGTGTTGAGCAAGGAGGGATGTCCCATCTTAAAAAAGTGGGTTAATGTTGTGTAATGTCAAGGAAAGAAACGGACAACATTTATGATGTAGGATTTAGGCATTACATCCTTAACATCTCTTTCTTGAAACTCCTTGGAAAATGAGATCTCTTTGGCTAAATAAAAGTTAAATGAGGCTAACCCAAAGCTCAAGTAAAAAATCTGAGTGGCTTTCCATTGTGTAAAACATTTTACCTGCTGTAGTTGCTTTGGGTGATGCTGATAGGAAATGTTATCATCTCTTGCCTTCAGCTGTCCTCTTGACAACACGTTTCACTGGCTCTCTGTTAACGGCATCGCACAGAACAGCCGATTTTCCATGCGGATGTTCACCATGCCCAAAGGGCTGCCCCTCTACATCCACTGCCTGACCAACATATGTGGAAATGGTGAAGACTGTGTCAAGGTAAACTCAAGTGTCATTTAAGGTTGAGATAAACCTGCAAATTATGAGCTAGCATTCAGTATTTACGAGTAACGTACAGTAATGTTCAGGTAGCAGGTGAGTAAGTATTCCAAGTTTTAGGCTTGATCATCATCAGCGCCGGAGATACACACATCTTTGTGACCACTGGTCAACATGGACCTGAAATTTGGCTCTACGGCAACAACACAGAGACCAAACTATAATTAATTAACAAAAATTGCAGCAAGCCAAATCTTGCCAGAGGGGTGAGCAAGAAGGAATGACTCATTGTGTGAGAGAAAAGTGTGTGTTTCCAAAGTGGCCCATTGTAATGTTGAGAAATCCAATTGCAAACAGCCACAGTTCAGGTCGAATGCACTGAATCTCCTTCAGAGACCTCAGAACATCACAGTAGCATTTAATTTAACCAGTCTGACCCTGAGGGATGAACTAAGGGTAGACAACCCTTTGAATGTTGAAGAAAAAAACTACCAGCATGCTCTTGGTTGTGCTCCTGTCCTGACACACTTTATGGAGTCTTGTTTGCACCTTCGGTCACAAAAAAACACACAACTCAAGTATTGATGATGATCAAGTGATGTAACTTGGAATGCCTGTAAGTTGTAGCTTGCACCTGCTACATGCACGTTACTATGCAATGTTTTTTTATGTACGAAAGGAAGAGTCTCAGATATTCATATAAATTGTATAAATGGTTAACATATGTTCCCTCTCTCTGCCAGCTGTCAGTTGTATCTGTTTTTGTATTCTTTGTATTCCCCTTGTTCTTTCCACATCCCATATCTGAACTGGAGGCTTGCGCTTTTTTTTCCCTTGTCGATTCCACACTTGTCTGAGGAACACAGAGACTTCTAATGAATTTATTTGGCTGTAAACATAGCTTTCACTCACTTATGTAACCATAATGATAGTTTGTTGGGCTCTGAGCACTGTTAGTGTGTGGGTGACATACACTACATCCTGTGTCTGAATGCATCCTGTGCAGACACAGAATAATGACTTAAGCTCCTCTGCTAACATTCTGCACCCACTACAGCTCCTGCATAGACACTCTGTCAATTCTTCATACGACTGGGCATGCACAAACTGTGAAAAGACCAAGCAATATTCTTGATCTTTGCTAACAAAAGACAAACTGTCAGAGATCAGCAAAACTGTGTAAAGATGCAAGTAACTACATTGAAAATATCACTTCAGTAAAAGAATGTAAGTAGGATTAGCAAAATTAAAATAAAGATTTAAAAGTGTATGTACTCCTCACACTAAAAAGGGCCCCTGCACATGATAGACTATTATATTGCTTGAATGCTATTACTTATGCATTAGTGGGTGTGGGTAACAATCTACAAGTAGACCATTATTTTGCACAAGCTACTGTTTGACAACTTTACCAGTGCATTTGTTTCAAAAAAAATACCATATGATTCTCATGTGAATCCTTCATCTGAAAGTAAAATGAAGTGCAAATGTAGAGGAGTGAAAATCACCATAAAAATCACCAAATAAACCTGAATATCACGATAGAATTGTACCAGCCAGCAGCGCAGCAGGAGGTCAGTGAGCCAGGCTGACAGAAGGAGGAGACAGGCTGCCGTTGTGTCTGCTGGACCTCTGGTGGTCAACAAGAGGGCGAAGTCAGGAGTCCCACCATCTCACTGTGAGTTCTCAGCTGAGTCCAGAGTACTACACACTGATACATGATAAATGCACATTATGTTTTCAGGAGTCATGAGAACTCTGAATACAAAGGTAATGGAATCTATGTTTCTGTCGTTGCAGGGCCAGAGCACATGACAATGATCTTCATTGTGGCCGGATTAATAGGCTTTATGGGAGTAACAGTTCTCTCAGTGAGTGCAACCAAAGCAATCATGGCTTACTATGAACGTCTGCGGCTACAATAAAGTATCTGGAACTCCATTCATGACTGTGTTATGTTTATGATGAATCACTAAGACAGTTCACTGTGATAATAAGTAGCAATGTAATAACAAAAACTACAAAAAATAAGCACAATTTTAACTCTTAAGTACTGTGAATCAATCTTTACTCTTTTGAAATTTTACACATTATGCCTATTTTTAATGTAAAATAATTTTCAAAATGAATGTAGCAGGATGACTGCCCAAGAAATGAAAAAGGTAAAACGTTTGAAAAACGTCTTACTGTTCAGAAACTTTTATTGATCCACTGCAGGGTAATCTGGTTTATTGCAACTGCAAAATAACAAAAATTACAAATATGTGTGTCTTAACCCACATATATGTATATTGAATCCTTGCTAAGAGACTGAGAATTGACCCAGAGAAACTGTGAGTGCCCAAGGAGATGCTGAGGCCAAAAATATCTAAGGGTTACCAAGACCAGCAGTTGTGTTAAAAACTCTATCAACTATCAGATAATTTATTTTGAGGCAGCCCATGAGAAAAAAATTGTAAGAGTGGACCAACATACATGAGAAAGCATTCGAAAAACTCAAAGAGAAAATAGATTACACTTAAAAGACTTTGAGAGACAAGGACATGCAGACGTTTAAATCCACAGGGTGGCGGTAATAATACTTATATACAAGATGCAATTTGCCGTTAAACCCAGAAGAAGAAGTATCTTACGTCACTTCCGATTGCGTTTAACTATGGCGTCCACCACAACGGACGGCGTGAGTGAAGAAGGGAAAAAGTCGAAAAAGACTAAAAACCAGGGTAAGTTAAGGATGCTACCGACTTGACAATGTTAAAGGACATCCAGCAACCTATTAATTTTAAAGCAGAGTTGAAAACTGTCCGTCTATTAGTGTGTTAATAATACAGTTGCAAAGCACACATAAATGTGCTCTAAGCTAGCATGCGTGCTGTCGTTTGTTATAAACATTGATTGTTTTACTGTAACCTTTGACTTGTTTTAAATAAACACTGAGAAAAATATGAGGAAATTAAGAGTTTAAATTCTACAAAAGTGGTACATTGCCAAACCCTGTACAATTGTGTATTGGTCATGTCACTGCTTCGAGACAGTCTCTGAGCTAGAAAAAACAGATGTCAAACTGAAATATTTCAAATGTCTTTTTCATGCAGTGGATGAATCAGAACTTCTTACTGTTCCTGATGGGTGGAAAGAGCCCCAGTTCTCCAGAGAAGACAACCCGCGTGGTTTGCTGGAGGAGAGCAGCTTTGCCACCCTCTTTCCAAAATACAGAGAAGCCTACCTGAAGGAGTGCTGGCCGCTGGTGGAGAAAGCCTTAGGAGAAGTAGTAAGTTTTTCCCTGAAGCATAAAGTGCCACTTAAATTTTATTGGACACAGTGCATTTGCAAGGAGTCTGTCACTCGCAAAGGTAAACATACATTAGACAATAAAGTAAGCTTGTTAAGCTTGTTAAGCATGCTCTTATCTTACTCTTACATTCCCACGTTTGAAGGCAACAGAGCTTGCTTAGAGTTGTGACTGTGTGGCAATTTATAAAAATAGGTAAAGCAGGAAATAACAGCTGATACTTGACTTTTGGTCATTCACTGCAGAAGGTCAGCTTGAAGAGTTGGACGAGATAGCGCCATTTGAAGTAATTTCTAATAACTTCTTGGCCCATTTTAGTAATGAAATTTATGCCACATACATTAAGAAAGCTTTTTTTTTTAAGATCAGTAATTTGTCCTCAAAATTTCATTACATATATGTCACATAAATGACCATAGCACGGTTGATTCCCTGAAAGGGCTAATTTAATGTTTACGGAGAACCCAGCTGTTGTCATTATGGCATCTGATTTTTTATACCAGCATGGATATTAGTTTTAGTCATTAGATAATTGTTACTCCTAGTTTTAGTCCAAAGTTCATTTTGTGTAACTGAAAATTTACTCTCATCAGTTTATTTGTGTGTTTATTCAAGTATTCTTAGGCTACAACTGTTATTGCCTCTGACATGTACAGCTGACATAGCTATAACTGTTTTCGTTGATTGTCTAACTTTCACTCCTTAAATCTGTAACTTTCGTTTCTTTAAGCTACCTATAACATTATTGACTTCACTTGCAGAGAAAAATTGACACTGAGATGCAAACTGCTTTTATCATTGTAACAAGCAGCGTAATTGATTTCTGAGGAAATCTTTTTGGAGAATATATTTGGCCAATCAATGTCACATTACACAGATGCATAAAGGTCACTGAATTAAACCTAATACATCTGTCTATTTTTACATCTCTCAAATTACGGTTTTAGTTTATTCTTGAAACAAAGGGAATATTTTTATAGTCAACACTCAAACCCAGATGCATTGAACTACTAGTTGGTTCTTTATCATTAAAATCTGGTAGCAAATATTCTACTTTTTTACACAAGAATGACTTGAGTTGGATTTATAATTAAATGTTTTATCTTTTAGTTCTTTAAGAAATAATGATATTGTTACAAGATGTCTTACCTGAGATGAAGACATTCATTGTAATGGCAGAATCATTGTAGGGACATTTATTGGAACTAAGACTGAAAAGTGATATATATTTTGAAGCCTCTATTTTACCATAGATATCAGGATGCACATGAAAATTAGCTTGGACCTTACTGGATTGTTTCACCATCTTTAGGCTGAATTCTACTGTACAGTTAACACATCTGTTGGAATTTCAATCTAGTGTAATATTGATAATTTTATTCTTCTAAGCACATCAAAGCCTCTCTGGACCTGATTGAGGGAAGCGTCACAGTTTGCACCACGAAGAAGACATTTGACCCTTATGCCATTGTGAGAGCCAGAGATCTAATAAAGCTGCTGGCCAGGAGTGTCCCATTTGAACAGGTAATGTTCACTGTGCTCACTGACAAGATATAAACTGCTGTCATGTGCTGTCCTGGTTGGTTGACAACAGTCTTTCTTGTTCACATTTTTTCCCCTGAAGGTGCCTTTAAGATAAAATAAAAACTCTTGATGCTTGATGACAGCAGGAGCAAACACATGACTGATGCTGGTTTCTGATTTATTGTTGCTTAGATTCTCTGTTCATAACGATCTTTGTTTCCAGGCTGTGCGGATATTACAGGATGACATGGCATGTGACATCATCAAAATTGGGACCCTGGTAAGGAACAGAGAACGGTTTGTGAAGCGAAGACAGCGGTTGATTGGCCCCAAGGGCTCCACCCTAAAAGTGAGTCCCACACCACAATCCAGCTTCTATCAAACACATCTCACACCTGCTGAGAAGCAGCATTTATTACAGAGACACCGCTTTTGTTCAGTTGTTGTAGAATGAAAAAGTGTTTGATTGTTATCTCAAGTAAACTTCCTCTAGCTGGCAAGTCTTCCAAATGAGCAACACAAAATGCAGCCTATTGCAGTTTATCCATTCATTCATTCATTCATTCAAGTACAACTTGTAAAATGCAAAGGTTATATATAATGGAGAAGTTTCTCTTTTTTTCTACTTTTTACTTATTTTCTTTGTTTCATAGGCCTACATCTGTTCCTGCTTTCTCACTCTTTCACTGAACTATTTTAATAATTAGATGCTAAAATAATAATATTCTATTCATTACATTACATTCATTACAAAATCACATTATAAAAGCTTCGTGAAATTGGAGTCCAAAAACTCAAATTTATTGTCATACTACATGTCCTCAAGTACTTGTGTTATTGTGCTATATTTTGATGTGCTGGAGCTGGTGCACTTTTGGACAACTGCCACTAGTGAGCAGTATTGCAATACATGTATAATGACACCACTATGAGGATCATGTTTTTTTAAGACACAAGTTGCTTGCTTTAATGCTTAATGCTTTAAATTTGAATGCTTTCATTTGTTTTTCTGTCCCTTTTTTTAGGCGTTAGAGTTGCTGACCAACTGCTATGTGATGGTACAGGGCAACACAGTGTCGGCTTTGGGGCCCTTCAGTGGCCTTAAGGAGGTGAGCACTTTACTGCATCGATGTCTGTTATCAAAGGTCATGTGGGATATATAAAATGCATAAGGACGAACTGTGAAACAATGATCAGTAGGCAAAAACCGTCAATGCTAATGAAAGTCACAATGTAACAAAACAGCAAACTGAGCAAATGGGCTTTTGTTCATTGAAAAAATTTTCACCCATGAAAATGCATAAAAAACCTCTAATGATGGTTTCAGCAGCAATAAGTAGCAGGATCCATCAAAAAAATCCCAGTGTGTTTGAAGCCCTAAAGCGTTAAACATGAAGTAAATAAGTACAAATTAAAGCTTACCGGAAAACTTTTCAGGTATAAAATGAAGCAATCATTCCTGAATCTCCTTGAGAAAGTATAAAGATCAACTCATCGTTGTTAAATGTTTGAACCTGAGTAGGAACTAAATAGAATTTTCTGGTAAAAGTTCAAGCTCAGTGGGATCTTAAAAAACACATTTTTGACGGTAACTCAAATAGTCCTGCACTGACTGTCAAACTTTCACACAAATGTCTAATAGCACAAAGTGATAACTGGTGTCACTTTAAACCCAAACGTCCCCTATGGATGTAAACTGGAACTTAAATGGTTGGCATAAGCAAACAACCATGAAGCAGTGTATCTAGTTTATTACATTATTCTCATTTGTTTGTTTTGCATGTATTCAAATACTCATGTATTTTATTTATTTCTATAAATGATCAAAATCTCTTAAATATCAATATATCATAATTAAATAATAACATTAAAAAAAAGAAGAAGAAGCAACCGATTTTTATTAACATTCTCTCTTCCGTTATTCAGGTACGCAAAGTGGTGATGGACACAATGAAGAATATTCACCCCATCTACAACATCAAGGTATGTCGAAACTGCTTACAGAAACTTAGCAGGTTAGGAGGCTTACTGCCAGGTCAGAGTTTAGATGAACACATATTAGCTAGATTTAAATGTTGGGATGGACTGCATTCATGCCCAGTGAAGATTTTTTTCCATCCTTGTTCTTGATCACGTGACTGAAACACGTCTCTCTGGGTTCGCCAAGGCTGGCTCAACCTGGAGCTGAGGGCATGAAAGAGTATTGAAGCCACTAAAACAGCTGCAGACCTCAAGTGGTTGATTTGGGGTTTTTTTTGGTTTCTGGAAGCACCACACTTAACACTTTGACAAGAAGAATGCTTGAAATAAAAAAACTCCCTGCATTTCTGGTTCTCTCACATCATTTTCAGTCCCATGCGAGTCTCATAATGTTAATAGATGCAGTGGTTAATAGGTTAATAGGTGAATGGTGCCAACTACTGTCAGTTTCAAATGGTCTTAAATCATATTAGAAATGATGGTTAACAGCGCCAACTAGTGGCTCTGGTTATGACTACTTGTAGTTGACCACATAATTAGTTGAGGAGGTGGCATAACCCTACAATCTCACTAACAGGCCACCATATTTGATCTGGAGTTGTTGCCCAGCTGGTTGTCCGTCATTTACAAAGGAAGTTGTTCCATATTTGTCCTGTAACCGTTTTTTTTCTAGAGAAATTTTATATTTCAATTCAGTTAAGTCAGTGTTAGAGAGATAAATGCAAGTTTGATCATTTTAAGATTTTAACCATCACAGCTAACAATACATGTCTTACTATAACTGCTAAATAAATGTGAATTGATACTGATAGCCAAAGGATTTAATAATAAAAGTTGAATTTAAAGTGCAAACAGACAAGACAGTACATTATCAACAAGGTATCACATTTTGTTGTATCCACTCTCCCCACCCCATTCTAAATTCTCTTGATGGCTGGATAAATCAGACACTGATGATCAAACGGGAGCTGTCCAAAGACCCCGACCTGCGGGCACAGAGCTGGGAACGCTTCCTGCCCAAGTTCCGCCATAAAAACCTGACCAAGCGCAGGGAGCCTAAGAAGAAGAGCGTGAAGAAGGAGTACACACCGTTCCCTCCATCACAGCCAGAGAGCAAGGTCAGAAGTTTGCTTTCAAACACATTTATTTTAACATTAATACTTTAACTACTGCTAAAGATTGCAGAAAGCATATCATATGTTTACAGACTTTGTACATCTTTTTGCTGTTTTTAATTAAGAGAGCTACAATAAGGATAATGACCTCCATGTAAACAAAAAACAAAGATAATTTCTCAATATTTGAACTCTGAATTGAGAGAAAATTACATGCAGTATATTACATTTTTATAATTAACTTTTCACTCTGTGGAACATCTTCGTAGGTTGACAAGGAGCTGGCTACAGGAGAATTTTTCCTGCGTGAAAGTGTGAAAAAGAGGAAGAAGATGGAAGAGATCAAAGTGAGCATTGATTGGATTCATTTCCTGCAGGGCTACAATGTCTGCTCTTTTGAATGATCTTACAGCTTTGAAATCCAGATGTCTTAAGGCCAGGATGCTGCTTTTTTTTCTTGTATTACTGAAGCCATTTTTCTGTGTTTACTTTCGTTGCCTTTGGATCATTTCCACCCAAACTGGTTTAAGGAACTAGTTACATGTCTTTATTGAAGATAAGTCAGATTAGCATGTCCTAATTCAAGGATTTTCTAAACCAAAATAAAAATAGTTGTATTATGTTTTAAGAACTATCTACTGAATGATTGTTGTTTACTTTCTTAGGTCAAACAAGCAGAGGCATTGACCAAGAAGCAGGAAGAGCGAAAAAAAGCTTTCATTCCTCCAAAAGAGAAGCCTCTAATGAAGAAAACCACTAAAGGTAGTATTAAAGGACCAAGCTTGTACCTGAGAGCAAAGCTAATGTTTGTGAAACTGTGCACTGTAACAGCACCTCTAACCTCTGTTTCACCCTTCTTTACCTGGTTTCTGTCACAGCTCCTTCAGATGGCAAGCTCGACATCGAAGCCATCAAGGAGAAAGTGAAAAAAGCCAAAACCAAGAAACTAGGGGCTCCGCCAGTGAACCCAGCTCCTCCCAACGGCAGCACCGGCGACAAAAAGAAAAAGAGCAAAACAAAGAGCAAAGGCTAATCTCACTTTTACCACCACTGTTGTACTGTGTGCCATGTGATGGGGTATTTGTTTGACAGTCCCAGTTGACAGAGTATGGACTCTGTAAGGACACAGAACGATGTGACGTCAGACATACAGTGTGTGTGTTTCGGTGCTTGGATCAAAATGACTCCCATCACAGACTGTCATGGAACTCCTAGAACTATTGAACTACATTTGTTGTGAGGATTTCCTGTTCAGATCTCCATGCTCGCTCTTTCTCTATCCGGACACCACTTCTCAGTTGATGGAAAGCAGACCACCAGTGAGTGATGTCATGTATTTTCCTCCAGTGTGCCACATTTGTCTTCAACTTACTGCTGTTTAGGTTGTGCATGGTCAGTATTTTTATGTTTCGAAATTATATATTTCTGCCTCTTTCAGACTGATGTGTTTAAGAGAAGGGAGACTCAATCAGATGAAAATGTAAAATTAAAAGAAGATTTTTAAGAACCTGAATCATATCATTGTAGGTTTGTCTTAATTTCTTTTGATTATTTTTTATTTCCCCAACAGCTGTTTTGTAGAGATACAGAAAGGGATTTAACGGCACCTTCAGATTTAACCTTTAGGTGTATACTCCACATCAGTAGCTTTGCAGAACTGTATGTTTTTTGAATATGAAAACAGTTTTAACTATCATCTGTGACAGTATGGCTTGTGTTGCTTTTAACTTATGACTGTTAAGGTGTGTTTTATCATGACAAGATCCTATAAAGACACATGTAAAAGGAACAAGCACAAAGGCAGCGTTGAGTATTTTGCTAGATTTTTCTGTTGGCCTGCAAAAGTCAATCCAAAGGCATTTTTGCCATAGACCTGCAGGGACTCCACTGGCTCAAAAAGAATTTAAATTGTATTTCAGCATATAAGAAAATGACCCAGCTTCTCTGCCTTAGTATTTTCCTAAAGAGTTTATGGTCTCGATCACTAGTTTCAAGTCCTCTTCCTTATAGCATACTGTGCATGTTACAAACTAAAGTGCAGTTTAAGCAGATAATGAAGCAAAGAACGTGACTCTGTAATTGATAATTAATTCACTGCCGCAGAAAACTTTTTAAGGATAGAGTATATCCACTGCAGCTCCACTCCCTTGTCCAAACATGATCACTTATGGATTTCAGAAAAAACAAATAAAATAAATAAAATAAACAAAATGGCAACAAAGAAGCCGGTTTGCCAAATGTGCGTCTTGACTGTTTCTGCATGACAGCAAGCTGTGCATAGACAAAAATAAGAATTTTGATTAAACTCCTTTTAATCTAAGCGGTATCTCTGTAAGTTCATCAGGTTAGTGCAGGTTGTTTATTCATAGAAGAAGACATCTGGATAAAAGTGGTGGACAACATATGCTGCAACAAAGGTCAAGATGAGGGCAATCGGCCGGACAACCAGAATAGACGCATAGTTGGGGCTACTGGCCCCATAGTTTGGATCACTGGTTGTCCGGGCAGGGTTCCAGTCTGGGTTCCAGTTGTAGCCTGGAAGCAAATGAAGTCAGACTCAGTGGTTTTGATGATCAACAGTAAATCATAACCGGTGATGTATCCATGGAGGGTTTTGCTCATTTCTCTGCTAACACTCTGCTGAACACTTGTCGACAAGTATTTATGTTTTTTTTTTTTAACACAGCTGGATTGTTTCTCTGTTTTGAACTGTAATTTACAGCTCATGTTTTAAGCTTACTTTTCTGTGAATATCTTCTTAGCTTCTTGCAAAGACATTCGGCATATTAGAAATGCTTACATTTATGTTTATGTTTATTTTTAAGTATTTAGTTATGTCTATTTTGGGACAAATGGTTTTGCTGTTTTTTCAGGTTTTTGTAAAGGCTTCTTCAAGTGTCAGTAACAAGGCTTAAAACTTGGTCACGCCTTAGCTCTTTTGTCTTGATTTCTAAATTCTTTTTTAAACTGGTCTTAAAGTGACTGAGCTGTGACAATCTCAAAGGTGATAAAAAACAGGAAATTAACGGTGGTTTTGTTGAGAGGGCAAAATTCAGTCAAGCAACTATGTGATTTATAAAACTTACAGTTCTGAATCCAGATGTGGAGAATTTTTAGCGGAAAGGATTTTAAATACTTACGGCAGAGATTCTCCACACAGGTGTCTTTACATGTAGAGCAGGGTTCCCCTTGAGATTCGTATGGTTTCACTCTGTTCACATTACCTCTAAACAAGGAGTAAGTTCAAGGTTAAAAAAGTCAAGAAACAATTAGACCTAGGATATATATTTTGTGTGAATTGTGTACATACATTGATCCAAACATCTGTCCTAAAGAAACCTGTAGATTTTATTCAAGGTCACAGTTTGCTTCCTAGTTTGGAAACACCAAATGATGCATCAGAGAGCGAAGGGGAGTAGTGACTGTAGCCTGAGAAAAATTTTTATACATTTTGTAGTCTGTAAACATTTCTGTCTTGAGTCAGCCAGATAGTTCATATCCTGCAAAGATGGCTGCTTAACAATGAAATAGCAAATCTCATAATCCCACCACTACTCCTTCACGTCATCAAAATAAATCCCTACTCCCTTTTTTGCTTGAGGTACTCTTTGTGCATTTCAATCAGTTTTCCCATAGCAAGGGAGCAAATGTTTGTTCATCCTGGTTCATTCCTGCTGTAGACATAAGTCTTAATAAAAATACGTACTTATCACAAACACCAGAGGAAAACTTTTCGATTCTGAAGAAAATGCTAGTTTTAAAATGACGGTAAGACAGGTGCTAATTTTTCTAAAATCTGAACCAACACTTCTAAATTGTTTTAGGCCTTACCAGTGAAATTCGAGTGAAAAATGTAAACGTTAAAAAATGTAAATACTTTTTCAGGTCATGAATTCAAAGTGCAGTTTCTGTGAAAATACATTCAACTTACGCTGGGGCATAGTTGCACACAAAAATGACACCTTTTTCATTAGCAAAGTCAGTGTGTTTGACACCATCTGGGCACCGCTGGGCCGCACAACCAACCTTGTAGCTGCTTGCCCACACCACCTGCACACAATGAAAGCTTCAAATTGAGCTGTGCGGACTAAATATGAAATATGCTAGGTTAAAAAATGTAACGAGATTTAGAAAAACAAAAAAGCATAAGCGTGTTATCAGTATATTTCCAAAAGAAAAGTGGAGTCACCAGTGTACCTGTGTATAGTGGCCACAGACTTCTCCTGGGCGACAGTTATTGCTGCTGAAATCATAGTGTTGTTTTTCATCCACCCAAAGTTTTATGGCACGCATCACATTGAAATGGGATGGAGGAAAGCCTGCCCATATGTTTTCTCCCACAAATGAGAAGTTAGGGTGCACATGTTTGACATCTTTGAGGAGGGTGTTGTGTTCATACAGACAGTGCCTTGCCCACGCTCTGGCAGTCATGGCCAAGCTTTCATCCCACATCTGATTAAGCAGAAATAAAGATTATGCAGCAGCTGTCCTTTGCAGTATAGACCCAGTGCTTTTTTACAAGATACACCCTTCTCTGCCTATGATTGTTTGCATCTGTTGGTCGGGTTGGTTAGGTTTAGGCATCTCGGTTGTTTTATGAGAAAAGCAGTGGGCTCAATAATGACATGATTCTCAGAAGTCAAAATACACGTAAAGCTATAAATCAATGTTTACATTAAAAACAATTGTCAGGGTTACTGTCAAAACTCTATGCTATGAGTTTTTTGCTCCGTCTGATTTCTTTTTCATCAGGATTGGACAAAATTTTTTTTTAAATTATTTATTTATTTATTTATTTATTTATTTTTTATTTTTTTTTTATTTTTTTTTTTTTTTAAAAAAAAAAGGATTGGACAAAATTTTAATTTGTAAAAAGGTTAGTGAAAAAGTTAAGGGTTGGGGGTCAATTACCTTTATCTGCTAATAACTGTCTAAAAGTCCTACTTCATTTCTGGAGCATTTAATACTTGACAAAAGAGATGACGCAACACAATTAATAAGGTAAGACAGCTTTCTCTTCTTTAGCTCTTCAAAATTTTGCATTTTCAGTACCTATATAGAAAACTTGAGTTGATTTGTCTGGTCCCTATAAACAAATTCCACTGATAATGCAGATTCCATTAAAATATAACTAAATTTCATGGTAATTTTTGCTATTTTTATATGCTGGTATGACTAAGACTTTAGGGTTGGGACACAAATCCAAAGACAGGCATTGAGCAAGTAAAATTCCAGTCTTAAACCAACAGAGGACTGACAAAAGAACGAGGTTGTCTAGGTCATTTTACTGCTACATTTGTCATGTGGTTATAAAGGAGAGAAAGAGAGAGGGATGGATGAAAATATCATCAGGCCTACCATGTACAGCATGTTGCTCGCAGTTGGACTGACAGCCGACCTCGCCCTGTTGTGTGCCCCCACACAGTCACTTATAAACTTCTCATCTGTGATTTCCGGGAGTAAGTCTGAACACATCCCCGAGTCCAAGATAACCCAGGCCCACAGTATTAGCACCACACTTGCCATATTTATGAGAATAAACAACACTAGCAAAGGCACAGAAATACACTAGAGCAGGAAGTAATACATGTAAGAGGAACAGGATGTAAGTGCTTTTTTTTTAAGAGGCTGGTTTATGTGTAAAAGGTTTCAATTCTCACTCGCCCCACCCAGTGCTTATTGTAGAATAAACAATACTTTCTCATGAGCAACTCTGCATATTTCACCCCTTTTGCACGGTCAAGTTGCTCAAGTGAGAAATGGGACTAAATATGCACAGGGTGTGCACCAGTTTGACCTGATTGCTTTCTTTGTTTGTTTGCTATGACACTTTTTTCAACTCCATTTGCTTAGTTTTGTAAGTGTTTCAGTTCCCATCATTTTCTTCACCGGTGTTTGATTTGAGCCATGCTAGCAGACTTAGATAGAAAAGTTGATCTGGAAACTATTGGATGGATTTTCATGTGTTTTAAAACTTTTGTGAGGCACCCAGATGATTTATCCCAATGACTTTGGTAAGCCCCTACCTTTACTGTAGTGCCACCATAAGGTTTACATTGGTGGGTTTGAGTGAAATTCCTCAGCAAATATTAGATAGATTGCCATGAAATTTGGTTTTGACATTTTGAATGAATTGTGAGATTTTATTTTTTCCAATACTTTGGTTTGTCCAAATATCTGCAAACATAATGACATTCTGTTTTTGGTGTTGAGTGCTAAAAGCAAATGCTTACATGCAAATACACAAGACTTTTGTTTGTTTCTCTCTCTCTGTTGCGTTGCTTTACCAGTGGTGAACACCTTCACTTTTGGCTCCAATCTGCTTTTTATTCAGATGAATGATAAAAGATCTCCCACAGTCAGTCTCACAATGAGCATCTAAAAAATGCTAAAACAACAAAAGATCAATTGACCTTGTTGCTGGCCAGCAAGCTAACATTACACCCCAAGGTTAGTAAAGAAAGCCAAGACTAAGGAAGCAAAGTGATTGGTAACTTAACATGTTTAACAAGCTCATCTACAAAATAAAAAGGCAAACATTTAGCATTTACACCAGTACTTGAAGGCTTAGGTCAATGCAAAACATGCTTTTACTGTTAAAAACAAGGTTTGTTATTTTTATGACAGACACTGATTGAAAGCCAACCTGCCAAAGAGCCACTATATACTGATTGTGAGATGGGGGGCATGTGTCTAGTCTGCATTAGTGCAGCAGAGGGCGCTCATTCTGCTCACACAGAAAGTGTCAGTATTAACCTCCTTTAAAATCAGACAACAAAAGACTAACAATTAACTAAATTAAGTTTAAACACATTAAAAATAATAGAAAAGAGCGAGTAATGGTAAATGGAACTATAAATTCTGTTGCATCAACACACAGCGACTTTACTTCCAGAGAGATAGAAATGCATCAAAAATTGCAAAAATCATATCTTATGAGGCAGAAATAAATTTATGGATGGTGTATGTTAAAGATATGATTGGACCAAACAAATCTTATTTCCCTGCAGTCTAAACAAAGCGGAGGTAGGAGTTGTGATTAGGATTTTATTCACATGAACAAAGCACTGCACATTAATTTGTATGCGGCATGCAACCAATAACTTTAGTGAATAAATATGTCAAGTTACATGGCTTACTCATCATCAGTGAGTTACACAAATTATACAACTTTTCAGTGACTACCAGTAGAGCAGAATAGTGAAGGAGGCTGCCAGAATCTCTGAGGCCAAACAGTGGTCTTTGCAGAGCCTGCAGTTTTTTAAGACTCAAGGAAGCAGTCAAGTCAGTGGCTCAACAGAGCATGCATGCAGTAACATGACGTGTTGTTCACAGCTAATTCTTCCCACTACTGTTATATTTTGACTCATCTGAGGAAGAATGTTCAGTGCAAACCCCTGATCTGTGGCATGCTGGAGATCAGTCTCTACAACATGACAAATAAGCCTACAGAGGTAACAAGTGTTTTACCATAGATGGAGTTAAATCAAGGTGCATTTGCAAACTTTTATGAAGCTTTTCAACTACATTTTATGACATTCCCCAGAGAATAGAGTTTGCTTAATTGTCCTGTCAAGTGGACCTAGAGCTAAGTCTATTTATCAAAAACTTTCTACTCACTATAGTGAACAATGCTTTTGTTGTTAAAACAAACAATTCTTAAGCTTTCGTACCACAAGTTTTACCATATTATTTGAATTTATCACATTTTTAAGTTGCTTTTTGTTTCCTTGGTGCATCCAGAGTTTATTGTTCTTGTCATGTCTATAGTAGCCAGGACTAGCATTGTGTTAATGCCAGGGATTTTAGTAATGTGCTGAAGCCTCTGCCTCTGTATTTTTACAAAAAACTCCTCTGTAGAGAAACTAAAATTTTTTTTGTAAATGTCACTGACAATAAATACTACAGTTTTTATAAATTAGTTTACAGTGTCTATTGCATTCTTCACAAAAAGTTTCTTGATTTATTTTTT
>JAQMCX010000035.1:2559969-2577509 GCA_029814765.1 Acanthurus leucopareius | reverse complement strand
CACACACACACACACATACGTACACACACACAAATGTTTTGGAAGGACTTAACCATTTCATGTCTTGGACATTATCGCAGGTGTTTCCAATAATAAAGGTTAAGGTTAGCTGCATTCAAATGTGACAGGATTTTTCAGAGACAAGAGATTCCAAGTAATCTTTAAGAGCCTGAAAAACCAAACAAACATGGAAGCCCCAAGTTAGCAAAAGTGCGTTTTTGAAGGAAATTCAACTCACAGGCTATGCTGGAAGTCGTCAGGTCACAAAACTTATCAAAGAAGTAGGAAATAACGTTAGGAATTAATTAAGACAGCGAAATCCAGCTATAAACATCATGAGCAATGTTCAGTTTATTCGTTAATTTTGGCTAACTGTTAGCAAAATTAACATTGCTCCGCAATGAGCAGTATTAGCAGACATTTGGAGTCTTGTTTGTGGACACTTGACAAGCGTAAGTCTGTTTTCTTTTAACACTGTTGTGTTTCACTAATTTTTAAAGTAAATATCTTGTTTAGTTGCTAAATGCTCCAACATGTTCACAAATTACGTTTCTAACGTCTGAACGGAGCGGTTAACTTACAGTAAGTTTTAAAGCTTTTTCCTGTTGCAGCTGGTAGTGAGAGTGAACTAAATTATAAAACGGTGAACTAAAAGTTTCTCAAATTGTCCACAGGGCAGATTCGGTGCAGTATATAGACAGGTAATGTATATAGTTTTAGTCCACTATTTCAAATACGAATGGTCTGTTTTCAGAGGACATTTTGACATGTAACAGCTGGGGAATCACAGCTGAAAATAATTAAATTATGGATTGCTGTGTTCCATTTAGCTGCTTCACTTTCAGGATCCCGCCTTCATATTATGGATAAGCAACAAGCCAGCTAAATGAAAACAAACACCTGAGGCTGAAACGTCGCTTATGTTTGTGTTTATGTTTTTGCTTTTGTTTTTTTTAAATGAGTTTTTTGACTTGCTGCTGTCTGGAGAAATTTTCATCTTTTTTATATAGTAAGCTCCTCTTGCCTGCTGTCTGTTTTCGGATTCCATTCTCAATATTCCCATCCTTTATTTAATGTTAATGATAGCATGCTTTTTTTCTTTTTTTTTTCTGATTTTTATGTTTATCGTCAACTACTGTATGTCATACCGATGCTGGATTCAAGGTGAAGAAAGAGGCTTCCTGTGTATCCTGCAGAGGGCGCCACAGAACCACAGTTACAGCCCAGGCAAGCGCAAGTTTAAAACTGAACATTGAGTGGCTTATGCACATCATTATACCGTCTATCTGTATAAAAAGTTCGCACTTGAAACATGGTAGTTTTCATGTATTTCTGATAAAAATAAACTACTGGAGGAATTGCTCAGAAAATCATTAGAATAGAGTGCAGTTATCAAACTAGTACGAGTTCCCCTCCTTATTAATTCCAACTAAATTTAGGGTATATCTGAGAACTTCTCCAAAGTATTGTAGTGTTATAAGCCATCCCCTCTTGTCATAACTTATAATTAGACATACAGAGTTCATTAATGACTTCCTCTAATGCAGTAAAAGAAAAATATCTGGGATTAATCACAAATTAGTTTGGCTCTGTCAATTAGGAAAGCAACATTTAATCAGCTCAGTGTTCTCCTGCTGGGATTTCTGCCTAATTCCATCCATGGGCATGGTTAGTTGTATAATGTGTTATGTTTTTATTGTGCTCCATGGTTTAAAATTGAGCTGAAAGTGCTGCAGAGCCTGCATGGGTGGCTTAAAAAGCCATTACTTTCTATAACTCCCCCTAAGGGCTACACTGGACTTTGAATCACACCAAGAAAAGTTCTCAAGGCGATTAAGTTTAATTAAGTGTCTTTATATGGAAGGAGTGAAATGTTTAATGGGTGCTCATCGTATGCTTATTGGCTCTTTGCTGACGTGCTTGTGATAGTTGCATTTCAGGTGGACTTATACCATACTTCATTTCCCCGAGCTGTGCAACTTTTAGAATTTTGTTTAAAAAAATGTCAGACTAAATGGACCTAAACATGGTGGTTCCTTGTGTTTCAGTCTTGACACAGGAAAGGCAACATTTTTTTCAAGTAAGGCCAAAAATGCACAAGCAAGAGACAGGAAATAAGAGCTCTAGCAAACTTAGAAATTAAAATTGTGAAGCTTAAGACCATCGTAAACTCTTTCAAGGTCTTCATTGTTTCACCCAAACCCTACATTGCTTTGTTCTGAATGAGTCTGGGTCCAAGCTTTCAAACAATAGACAGATCTTTTGCTGGTCTTTTTTTTTCTTTTCTGGGCTTGGATATATGTTCTTTTTAAACTGTGAAGACTCAACTTTGGTTTATTTAGATTATACATAAATATCGTGGTTCTGTCTATCTATAATATATCTATTTATTAATCTATTTTGTCAGTAGCAGAGTCTTCCCCTCATGCTCAACTGCATACCCAAGCACAAGGGCCTCACAGGATGCCTGTTATCCAGTGTAATTTCATCACGTTGGTATTAACCTCACTGTTCACCTTTTACAGATGTTTCTCAGTTGTGTTAGGCCGGTACTAATGTTAACCCATCATTTGCTGCTGCTTCTCATAAAAGCATTCAAGTGGAAAAATATGGGGTGCAGAAAATATGCCTGACAAATGATTAATTAAAAAGAAAATGCATTTACTGCTAAACATTGAATGTAAACACCGTTTGTGAGTGAAATCAGCAGGGTACCTTGACAAAAAATGTTAAAGGGTTACTTGTCGTGCACCTTCATTTATACCCCCAACAATGTCAGAGTTGTTGTCATTATGTGAAAATCTAGTCTAGTTTCTCCAAATTTTTGAGGGAAAGCCTCTGATTCAAAAAAAATTCATGGCATTTGAAAGATATGGACATCATCCAGGCAGGGGGATTTTTAAGAAAAGTTGCCATTGAGTAGAGTTGTAAGAAATGAAGAATCCTATATTTAAAGCTTTGAGCTTGAGGGACCAAATATCAGAATGCTATGATTTTAATCATTCTTTTGTTCCTTGTAAGTATCCAAACTTATTGGTGCTGCATTACTGTAACCCTTGAAAACCCCTTTAAACAATTTTTTGTTATGTGATGAAAAATGATCATATCTGTAAGCCTGTTTTCTTTACTTTTTTATCAGAAAAACTACAGGTTTTCCTTCAGATTCAGTCAAGGAATTAGCTTATTGGGACTCTGTATGGTGCCATGTTGCCCTTGTGCTGTGATGAAAATAAAATATCAGCATGTAAGCTTTTCAATTTTTTGCCATCATTTGAAGTGGCATTTGAGATAGCAGATTTTATTTTAGGTTTCAGAAAAGCTACTGTCCTTTTGGTCTCTGAGTGTCCTCAAAGTCAGCAGGATTGTATTGCCAGACCTCTGGGAGGGAGGCAGAGGTATTGTGCTTCATCAGATATAAACCCATCAGACAGTCTGTGCAGGACGGTGCAGAAAGTTCAGACTGAAAGGGCAGAAAACTCTCCCTACCCCTGTCTGTCAAGGTCACTTCTTTGCTGTTCAGTGAAAAGAATACTTTTCAATAATATCAATAATCATCCAATTAATTTCTGTAAAAAAATACATTATGATGGAATCATTACTCATTTCTTTATTCAGCTGACCAAATTTTCTTTTGTCCCTTTGCCTTAGCATTTTCAATTTAAGTCAAGTCAAGCTGCTTTCATGAATTTAATATTTCATCTGTTATATAAGTTGAAATAACACATTTGAACTTGCTTTACTTTTCACAAATCCTCCATAAAGAAAGCATGACCTACCCTATTCTTGCATTTCTGATTGATGTTATTGTGAGCTGGAATGGAAATCAGCCAAGTCTGCCTGTCTAGCCTTAGCCACCTCAGGGACTGATCCTGGGGAAAATGTACTGGCCAACGACCTTCTTTCTCTTTTTTCTTTTCTTTCCTCCTTCTCTTTCTTTTTTCTTTTTTTTTTTACTCTCCAGTTCCCGATAAAGATCAGCAATCTGGCTGCTCTATTTTTAGTCAAGATATTACAGGGAAGGAGAAGCAGGGGAAAGAGACTGAATCCGTTTTGCCTCCTGTATTGGTCAGTCTATGCAAGGATGGCTGTTTAAAGGCAAGAAGTGTCTTGACCCACTATAGTGCCAAATACCCAATCTTCTGTGATGAATGACCTCATTAGTAACACATTAAAAGGCTTCAACACCCCAATTTCAAAACTCACCAGCTGGTTCATTTTAAATTGAAATAGTACACAGCGGGTCATGGAAAATTAGTAATTTCACCACAGTAGATGTTTTTCAAGGAGATACGTACTGTATGACCTAAATTGACCTCTGTTGGTGATCAGTAAGAATTCCAGTAAGGTTGACCCTGCCTGAGGCTATACTGAACATATATGGTAATTGATATAGAATGGTGTGTAGTCCTAAGAGACTCTTTAGCTGATCTTTTCAGGTTCACTGGCAGTTGTACCAGCTATAGTTAGTAGAACTATAGTTCGGTGCCACTTTTTTCCCTCAACTTTAGCGAGTAAACAATATTTGCATTTGTTTTGTTTTGATATGCTGGTGCTCTAGTTCATATCTGGTGGCAGTGAATGTCATAAATATGACCTTCAAACAGTTTGATATTAGTTACTGTTTAATTAGGAGATGTTTATCTCTCATATAAAAAACTAATTATATTTTACATTTTTGTGGTTCCTCTGCAAATACTATAAAATATAATGGGTCAAAAATAAACATTCAGTACAGCAGCTTTTAGTATTGTATATTTGAAATGTTCAACCAGGTCTTATACCCAGGTCATCTCACACAGGACAAGGTATCTTTTAGTGTCTGTATGAAAAACACCAGGCACAAGGTAAACCCATCCACATCAATAATAGATTTCACCTGACATAGAGCTAGAAAAGAGCAACAATGTCCCGTAGGAGCAGAGATCTGGGGGCGTTGTCACACAGAGAACCTATGCCCAGGTTTCCCAAACCTGAAACCTAAATTAACACAAAATAGGTTTAAAACATGAGGGATCTTTTCCTAAGCCTAACCAGTTAGCTTTAGTGCCTTACTGTAACCTCACCTTTTTTAAAAAAATCATCAGCGGTTTAGATAGGCTTTCAGGCAGGAAGGCTTTGCATGTTGCACACAGGTACCAAAGGGTAACTTTTTTCTGTTTAAGACACCAAAGGGTTGTGACAGAGCAGTATCAGTAACTGACAAGTTTGGATACTGATGCCATAGAAAATCTGAAAACACTCCCGTAAGTGATTATCATTTAACACAGATGATAACTTAATCGTGCCTGTACAAATAGAGCATGTATGACTGCATGCATAAAGTCCAGTCAAGTTAGTATCACTAAAAGTTAAGAGGCATAAGAACACTAAAGCACAATTCAAGACTTGCTGTTTGTGTGAACAGTTATTTTTTGGTCCGTAAAAAAAGGAAAATCAATGGAGCAGCAGTTGCTACTTTTTTCCCATTATGTTTCTTTGTAGTTTTATGAAGTCTGAGTAAATAAACCCCAGTCCCAGCTAGAACCATAATATGCCACCGTTTTTGATGCTGATTTGGAGTTCACCAACGACGTATCTTTAAAATACTTTAAAATCAGCACTGACTCTACTAAATAAAAATGATCATTTAGAAAATGTGTAACATGTCACAAAAAACCTTTATCCCCTGTTTATTTTTTATTTTGGAAGTCAGAATTTAAAACCACAATGATATCGCTTTCTCAGCAGATTTAAACAAGACAAGTAATTAGGTTACTCAGAGATTGCAGTTTTACAAAGCAGCCTCACATCAGGGAATAATATGTATGTAATTATGGGCGAGCTGCCTGCCAAGTCTCCTTGTTGATTGAGCTATGCTTAGATTCCCTAAAGATGTCACTCTTTCCTTCTTATACACTGCGGTGAGTGGAGACTGTCAGATGATGGGCCATATGGTAAACAGTTGCATCTCTGCTCACCCACAAACCAGTTTTGAGAGTGCAGGGGTTTTTTTTTAGCAAACCTTTCTTTCTCACACATTTTCTAACTCATATCAAGGCTTAATTATGGGTTTGGGAGACAGATAGAGAGATAATGCCTGAACTAACATTTACATGACCTGTCCAGAAGCATGGTAACCTTCAAAAAAAGAGCACAAAGACAATAATCCCAAGCACAAAAACAGACCCTTGGTTTTTTATGTGTTGTTGCTTGTTTGTTTCACCTCAAAATTTTAGCACATCCCAAGTACAAGCGGCTGTTTGAGCACCACCTCAGGAGGGCACAGTAGCATAAAAACAACAAGAGAGGGCAAGCCCCTTCTGTTTGAGTTTACTTTGCTTGATACAATTGTGACTGACTAGTTCAACCAAGCGAACATGTATATATGCGTCAGCACATTTAGGATTCTTTGTCCCCTCGTCATTCTGACAGGAATGCAATTGAAAACATTCCTCCACAGATGTCTTGGTTGCTACTGTGGTCATTGAAATACTCTGATTTCCTTTTTATATTTACTTCTATAAACACTTGCATCAGTGCTTAAGAATGCAAGCATTTTCAAACCAGTATTACTATACTATTAGTATTATTATACTATAATACCTGTTGGTCCACCATCTCATTATCACATTTTTTCCTGCCCTGCCCACATGAAATTCACTGAGTCTCATTCTGCGGTCAAGTTATTAAAAATGAGTTTCAAAATAAACAAAGAAACATCTAAGATGACATAGTTTGGTGAGCTTTAGGCAAAAAAGTACTGGGATAGGTGGAAAAAAAAAGATCGGCTTAAAATAGCTTTTTCCTTAAAAAATCCACATTTACTAATGGCCTCACAGGGAAATCAAACCCTGTTTGAGACTCTTGTGTATGACCACCTACTTTATACCAAGTTTGTTCTTCCCTACTGTCATCCATTGTCCTTTGGGGGTACAGCATTTAAATTCATGTATATACAATTCACGCTCAGGCATGAAAACCATCTATTACATGCTTTGCCAAGGAACTGTGCTGGTATCTTCTTTCCTAGGGAACCCCTTGCCTAACTTTATTTTCTAATGGGGAATTTTTTAATACTTTTTATTATATCAGTTGATAATACGCCTACATCGTACTTATTGTAAAATATGTTTCTGGTAACTAAAATTTTCAGTCTGTCACATACAGTACTGCAGTAGGATTGTATTTCAGCTTAAAGATAGCCTACTACTTGGTTTCTTGGGCCCTTGAGTGGATTTTGGGCCCTATAATGAAACTGTAGATTTCCTATGGTGGAGAGCGTGACAGATGGAAGCCAATGAAACATGTATACAATTCACAAAGAGTGGGAGGAAGTAATTGATTAGGGACCAGAACTGATTTTTGGCCTCTGCATGCTTTTGTTTTGACTAGCCCTGCTTCTGCTCTCAGCTCTACTATAGCTATGGCCTCTGCCGTTATTACTTCTACAAGTATTGGTATCAATGCAGTGGTTCTTAACTAGTTTTGCATGTCGTGATTCAGAAACTGAATAAAACTTTATGCCCTCCCAGCCCATCATTTCTATTAATCACTAAGTTTTAGTAAGCTGAGTTTTTGAAATCCAAGTAAAATTTTAGTGAAACAAAGGCCAGTATGATAATATCAGCAAAGTCATTTGTCTTGTTCACCTGACTCTACGATCCACCAGTGGGGTTGAGAACCACTGTATTAATGGCACTTTAGTTTAGTCACTTTAGTCAAAACACTACAATTTCACTTGCATCAGCTGCTTCTTTTTGCTCTGCCATCAGTGACTAATTTTTCACCTTCTTGGCTATTAACTGGCTTAAATCATTACATCATCTCCATGCAGGTGTACAGCATGGTCTTTATTATGCGACACTTCTCACTTTTACTTTGCAAATGCCCTCATGCCAACACCGTTACAGGAGACACACCAGCTGACTCCACCAACGTAATTCCCTCATAGGTTAAGCTTTTGGTTTGGTTTACTTTGTGAGCCTTAACGTTTGTTCATGTACATGTTGTTGTTGAGAGATCCACTACAAAAGTCTAGACAAGGCAAATTTATTTATACCACACCATGCGGCCACAAGGCAACTCAAAGTGCTTTTTCAGGGTTATAAAAATACATTAAAAATGAAATCATAAGTAAACATCACAATTGCATGGAAAAGACAATAAAACAAAAAAGCAGGTTAAAGGCACTGAAAACAAAAACAAATGAAGAGCCAAAATAATTACAGATCTAAATGAGCCTTTTCCTCTAATTTATTGGAAAGCCACAGCAAATAGTAGTTGAGTAGTTGAGCTGATGGTTGTAGCAGACCTCAGGTCAGGAAGCTTGTTCCACAGGAGGGGAGTATAAAAGAATAAAAGCTGCCCCACCTCGCCTGATTTTGATTCTAGGAACGCAGAGTAAATCTCAAGTAGGAGAACCAAAACACAACTTCTTCTTGCTCCATTAATTAATTATTAATTTTCCGTCTGCTGACTGATGAATACATACACCAGTTTCAACTTTATACCAACACCTGTTGTCCTATAAAGTCAGGGTGCATATGTTACGTGATGCCAGGGAGAAGTGGGTCTTATATAATGCCAATACAGCAGTGTGTACACAATATAAGGCGTTAAAAGAAAGTCATAGCCTATTAGGCACATTATTCAAACACACATTAAAAGAGGATGTCAAAACAATCTGCTATTTCCTTACTTTATGATTAAAAACTTGCTCCCAGTTTAAACACTTTTATGTGAAATCCCCGGGGCCAACAAAAGACTAATTAAATCCAAGTAAACCTGTAAACCCCACCGGAGTAATTTTAAGGATAAAAACAAAAGGGGCTGTAAGCTTATCTTAACATGGTTTGGTGGAGGATGAAAGGCTTAAACTAAAATAGCAACAATTACTCTTAGTATCCCTCCTTGTAACGATTTAGAAGTCTGCTGAGTTTGTTGTTCAAGTTCAAATAATCTCTTACGTTTGAAATGAACGCTGCTTTTTAGCCCTGTTATTTCTCATCATCCAAAATTGGTTCCTGATACGGTTGTTGCAATTAATTAATGCAGATTAGAACGGGAAAAATAACTGTCTCGGGCTTCAACTGTCTCCTCTAGTTGTTCTGTCAAGCTCAACCGCGACAACAACGCTAAAGATGAGCACTGATTTATTTCCCTGGAGCAAATTTATCTTGTTTTTTTACATCAAAGAAGCAACGACATTAGAGTGTTACTGAAACATTTTGTGTGCCTAATAGGCTTTTCCCATGGAGTGATGAGTAAAGAGCGTGCATTTCTTTTTTCAAAGAAACGTTACATACTTCGGAGTAACGAGTCTGACGGTGACGAGCGGTTGTGCGTCTTGGAGAGGGCAGGGACGCCGGAGACGCGCAACCGCTCGCAGCAGCAGCGCAGTCTGTTTGGAGCCACGATTGAGATCATTCACTTCGAGCACTGACTGTCAAAACGGATTGTGCTAAACAAATCGACGATCTCCGCTCTTACAAAATCTTCCTGAACGAACTATGGACATCCTCATCTGTCCCCTTAACAGCCACGTAAGCGTCGGATGAGTGAAATCGGAGATGCTGCGCACCACGTCCATAATCCTGGAGCGTTTTTGAACAGGACTGTGGGTGTGTGCGCGTCGGGTTCGCCGTTACCTCCGGACTGCACTCGCCAACTTCCCCCGCTTTCTATCAAGTCATGTCTGATACAGAGCGATGGGCAAGTTTGACGACAACGAGAGGATAATCCTCAACGTCGGGGGCACCAGGCACGAAACCTACAAAACCACCCTGAAGACCCTGCCGGGGACGCGATTGGCCCTGCTCGCCTCCGACTCGGACATCGACTCCGTGCTGGATCAGCTGCAACAAGTCCCCGGCTTCATCGAGTACAACGCGCGGACCAACGAGTACTTCTTCGACCGCCACCCGGGCGTCTTTGCATACGTGCTGAACTACTACCGCACTGGGAAACTTCACTGCCCGGCAGATGTGTGCGGGCCGCTGTTCGAGGAGGAGCTCTCCTTCTGGGGCATTGATGAGACGGACGTGGAACCCTGCTGCTGGATGACATACCGGCAGCATCGGGATGCGGAGGAAGCTCTGGACGTGTTCGAGCTCAACGTAGACAACGGGGACGAGGACGACGAGATAGGGAAGAGGCTCGGCATTGAGGATGTGGCTGCCGACGGTAATGTCAGTCTGTGGAAGAAGTGGCAGCCGGTTATCTGGAATCTATTCGAGGATCCCTACTCATCCAGGGCGGCGAGGGTAAGGGCGCACTGCTGCGTCTGGGGCTCTCCAAAGATTCACAATAACCCCCACGATACACTTCACTCGCACTTTCTTATCATTTAAAGAAACACACTATAAAATGCGCATTTAAACAAGCAATTTAAACCAAAAAGTACCCACAAGAGTAAAGAGTCATTTTAAGTGTCAAAATCTTCCCTTTCTTCTGCTTGAGATGTCATGAAAGAGTCACATGTCTTGAAGCATTGTTGCATCTTACCTTTTCAGCCTTTAATTTGTTTCAACAACAGTGATACATGTTATGTCTCTACTGACTGCAAGTTGCCTTATTTTAACTGATTTCAATATAGTAAAAAGTTTTAGATTCAGATTTAGGAACAGGCACAATTTTCACTTCAAAAACATTTTTTTTCACTTGTCATAAGAAAACAAGGTGTTAACACTCACAGGATGGATATTCTTAGCAGCAGTGTATTTTAGGTGTGTAGGCCTGTGCCAAACAGAGGCTATAGCCTGCATTTGTTGCTCTCTGATGCTGCTTATTTTTGCCACACATCCTATATCTGTGTTACTCAGTTGTTCTGTTGTAAGGGTTGTGTTTATTGGGTTACAGCTTTAGAAATGTCATTTTGACACTCAGTATGTTATTGGCCCAATTAGATCTTCATGTCCTTTCTGCTGCAGACTACATCCTGAAAATGCAAAATTTTGGATAAACACAAAAAAAATGCTTGTGACTTTTTCTAAAAAAGTGATGCATCCTGGTAATAGGAAAGGTCAAACCTTAAAGGTCACATGTGTCATTTTCTTTTTGATCATCACTAGAGTTTTTTAAACTCTGGAAAAAAAGTGATGTGTGTAACACTGGACAAGTTTTTTTTATCTAGACGGAGTGCTTACATGCCCAGATTTGACCTCACAGTTGCCAAAACCTGTGATTTTTTTTTAATTGGCTGTTCATCAGAAGTTTCAGAACCATTAAAAAGCAACATGTTGAGTTGACTTAATATAGCAACAGTTGTATCTAAATTAAATCACCTTTCATTTTATATCCCCCTTATCAACAAAGGACAGGGGCTCTGCTAAGCACAACTTAGGCTACTGGTGAATTCTGGGTAATAGACAGCTAATGTATCTCTCTTTGGTCGGCTGGTGTGTCACTGAGGTGAGTGATTGTTGTCTGTGATGTCATGTTGTGTGAACGAAAAGTAATGCAAAACCACCACATAGATGCCTCCATGATGTCACTTGCGACATGTAATTTTAACTGCTCAATCAGTCACACAACTGTTGAACAAAAAAGTTGAATTTGATAGTTAAATATGAAGTTAAAATAGGAGGAAAATGTTTTCTGATGTTTTATATCTGTCTTCAGTGGCAAAGTTCCTGCTGTGACATCACTAATTTGGGTGTGGCCAGAAGTGACATAGCCTGACACTGAAAACCCAGAGAGCAGTGTTGCAGTAGCTTACTGCCTTACACTAAATGTAAGTTTAAACTTTTAAGAACCAATATACCCTTAAAACATGGTTTGAAGGGAAAATTTGAATTTCTGGTAGTTGATATTTTGCAATGAAATTTCCATGTACATTTAAATTTGACAATTCCACGTCAGAAAATAAAGTATTTATTTTTTCCAAGCTGTATTCTCATTTGCATTCTCCAGAGCCCTTTAAAAGCATTTTAAGGAATACTTATGTATCTGGTTAAATATATTTGTTTACTTTGCCGAGAGTTAGATAAAAAATTAATACCACTCTTATGTCTGTTCGTTAAATATGAAAACATGGAGATTGTTAGTTTAGCATAATATAACAACTGGAAGCAGGGGAAACATGTTGTCTCTGCTGGTTGCCTGGCAACCTCAGGGTTATGACCCTGTAAAACTAGTTTGCAAAATGTTTTGTCAACTAGGTGCACATACCATTTAGAATATTGTGTTTTGTGCCCTTTAGCAGCTAAAATACTGGATTAGAGAGAAGGACAACTGTTCTAAGGAGTGTTTTTCAAATATACACCTCTAATGTTTGGCCACCCATACTCTGTAGCAACTTCTCCAGTGCTGCTTTGTTTGCAGTTTGCTGTTTTTTAAATTAGACAAAAGCCTGGAAGACTTTTCACTGTGGGCTTTAATCTGACTGTTTTTTAATTTTAAATCTGTCACACCTAAAGAAAATTTATCTTCTGATGAGCTGATGTCTAAATTCTTTGTGGAAGCTGATGTTATTTTACTATAATGGACTAGTTTGTTGTTAAAAATAGGCTCCCTGTCAACATTTACTTTGAAAGTATCAAGCCTCTAATTTATAACGATTGCCAAAAACTGCAGTTCCTTGAATGGCCACTTGAGGCTGGCTCCAAAGAAGAGTCAATGGTCAAGAGTCAAGGATTTGTCTTTCTGTGTGATAGACTTTCTGAAACAGTGTTTGTACTATATTATCAAAAGATAGTGTCAGGGTTTGATAACAAAACTTACATTATACTTAATCTAAATATAAGGTTTGGTTTAAATTGCAATAAATTTACAGGCAGAGCTTATAAAAATAATTAGTTCTTAAAGGTAAACTGTAAATGACCACAACATAATGTTGATCTGTTGCTCTTTGTAGTCTTCAACCAGATTTCCTCGCTAATTTCTTGGAAATGTTTTTTGACAATTAGTCTGTTGACGGAGGAACCAGCAGGGATGTATCAGAGGTAAATATTGAGATAGTTTCAGCAGTGCTTCAGAAGTAGAAGGGAGTTGATGGAGCTGAATGCTTGTGTTTACAACATGCATACATCTGTCTCCCTGCACCAACACTAAGCCAGTATGCACACACAAAAGAAAAGTCACGCCACATTTCCCTGCCACTAATACCACAGAGAAGCATCTGTTTCTATAAGTGCCTTTAAACCTCTGTTGCCTGCCAGAGCACGATGTTCCCTGATGGCGATGATGCTCCACCTGCAGCCACTGTAGTCTTCAATTTGGTGTCACATGCAGAAAGATTCTGCACCTCTGTGACGCCTGAGTGTCTCCTCTGTTTTCAAAGGCCAGCTGGTCTCTGGTCAACTTTTAAACTTTTTTAGTACAACTCCCATACCAAGAGAAAGGCTTTGCATATGTGTCTGAGAGAAAGAGGGGTGTAGTGTGAAGGCGAGTGTGTCTGTGTGTGTCAAAAGAAGGCCCTTCCCTTTCTTCTGCTTGAGATGTCATGAAAGAGTCACATGTCTTGAAGCATTGTTGCATCTTACACACACACACACACCCACCCCTGACAAGGCATTAGGAGAGAGTAATGTGAAATCATCCTCCAAGGAAATGAAAGGTGTGATTTCATCCTGGTAACCCGTGCCAGTGGAAAGCTCGGTTCTCTTACACATTTCACCTTTGACCCTGACACTGCAGATGGAACAGTATAAACTGTAAACTGTTGTTTAACAGCGGAATTAACATTTAACCTAGTGGTGAATTAATCAAAAATAATAAAAAGGATCACTGATAGTCATATAGCAACCCTTTTACAGACTGAATTATATACTTACTATGATGTGCTTAAAACATGCAAGTCAATGGTTGTTAACTGTTTTTGGGTGGATAATGCTCCACTTTATGAAATAATTATAAAGAAATTTAATATTTAATTATTTGTCCCTTTTGAAATATAAAATCTGAATAAAAAAATATGAGAAAACATGTTAAGAAAGAGACTTGATATTTTCTCATGTCTACTATATCTTACTTCTGTACTTTAATGTAATATGTATGTTGAAAGAGTTATTGTTCGCATTTTATTTCTTGAATAGAAAGGGACAAGAGAAAGAGATGTAAAAAAGTACTTACAGGCCTAGGTTCGTTTCAGTTCACTACATTTCAACCCTTAAGCCACAGGGGCATTCTGTAACCACATGTGTTGAAGTAGCACATCAGTTTAACTTTTGCTTTATGTAAGGATTTTATGTCTTTCCTTATATATTCATTCATATCAATTTCCATTTCTGCCAAAATCTGCCAATAGTTCCTCTTACTTAAGAGAAATTGCATATCATGTGTGGTCCAGAAGTTAAACTGCAGTGCCTTCATGCAAATATCTTTTTAGTCTGATGTACCCAAATCTTTGCATTAGTGACAAAAATCTGAAACTTTCTGAGTTTTTACTGCTGGCTAATGGTGAGTTTACTAAAAGTTTATTGCAAAATAATTTACAGTTAATCTTTACTGACCTGCTTTTCAGTTAGACAGACCATGATGGAGCGCAATCAAAAATGCCTACTTTCTAACAGGAGCGACAGGATTTCTGGGAATTTTTTTTGAGGCAGAATCACTAACAGCATAACAGAGCAGCAGACCTCTTCATTATGATCTCATATCCCTCTTCCCAGTAATTACAGTATATGCCAACTAATATGACAATTCTTCAATTCTTCAAACAGCTGCTTCATTACCAAAATAATAACTGATGTCAGATCAGCTGTCTGTGGCTGTCAGAAAGCCTTTCATGAGTTTGTATCTCCAGGTTTACTGAAAAAGCAGAAAGTCTCATTTGTCACTTTAACCAACTCATCTATGAGTGTTCATGTGCCAGCAGTCAGCGGTAGCAGGCGTGTTTCTCTAGGCTCCCCACGCTGTTTCTATTGTTGTAGCCATCCTGTTCTCTCTTCACTCTCAATGCTGCCTCTTTAATCTGCATGAAGTGTGTTTGAAAGCAGCTTGCGCTGTGTTCACTTGTGTGTGTGAGATAGAAAGAGTGAGATCATCTTGTTGATTTTTCCTGTATGTTGAGAATAAATGACCGTGTTTCTATGTATGTGTTTATGGGTGTTTGTGTTCTTCTGTGTGTTAATCTGTTTGTTTGTCCTTTTCATATCTCTGTAGTTGGCCATTGCTGGATTGGGATGGTAACAAAAAAAAAAGAAATAACACCCACCACCTTTTTCATTTCCCATATCTGCGCTCTGAGGCAGAGGTTTAGCTGATGCCTGACTTTGTAGTTCCCCCCATACCTCACCCTCACCCACGCATCCCCCTATTCTCCCATGATCCCATCTGAGACCGCAGCTTGCTTTCTTCCACTTAAGAGGTTAAAAACCCAAACCGTCTGGGTGCCGCCTGCTGCACGCCTGAAGATACTAAAGCCAGGCTGCACGCTCAGCCTGCCTGTTGTCATGGCAACATCATCGCTCATCACCGCGGCCTGTTTTCATTCAGATCTGTCTGGTCTGTGAAACTGATTGATCTCAGAAACCTGCTTGACCATAAACCCTTATTGCTCAGTAACCCCTTGCGTGCCAGCTTGTTCGTTTTAAAGCAATGATCCAAATAACTTTGTGGGAGCACTAATCAGTACATGCATGTCTCTAACTGCTTCCTTATTGCTGTCAAATGGTGACACACGGTGATGTGCTTTCACATCTTCACTCTTTGTTCCTGCCTGCACAGAGCTACAGGTGTTAGAGGGCCTGCCCCTTCTCATCTCAAGGCCCTGTTGAATCATACATCATGTTCAGAGTCTGAGGTTGTAGGAGGCCAGAAAATGTGGAAATTCGCTGCAAACACACGGTGAGGCCTCGCTAAGTAAATAGACTCTGACATGTAAACAGCAGCAGACCTGACGCTGGGTAGGAGAGCAGGGCAAATGGCTGCCCAAGCGTGGGCAGTGACGGCACACCGCTGGGCATGTTGCTAGCCGCTGCCAGTCACGTTAATCTGCCCTGCCAGTCATCATCCTGTGCTGCTTTGGTTGACGATAATAGCTCAGTGTAGAGTAGTGTGGAGGGCTGAAGCCAAGGTAATTAGGAGAGAGGTTAGTATGAAGAAGACTTTTAGCACCTTTGTTGTGTTATAGGTGTGAGATGATGTGATTCCTCTTTTTTCAAAATTTTTTATTTTTCATTATTTGGTTTTGTTTTGGTATTACTATGTTTTCATCACTGCGGTTTTGATTTGCTTCAGTTTGCGATTATCTTCAATTTCGCAATATGTCTGTGATGTCTTTTTCACTAGAATTGCACTCACATCTCTTACTAGATTCTTAGACACACTGCCTGCAAAGAGGTACATGTAACATCTGTGCCATATGTTGATTTATAAGGTTAAGATTTAATTTTTTTAAGTGGTTGCTGTTAAAGTTTAGTAACTAGTCACTAGTTACAGGGGAGGAACTAAAGTTGCACAAACAAGGATCAAACACTATAGGTGACTGTAAGGGCCTGAATCACTGGTCAGTCACTCAAATATCTGCCAAAATGAATTGACGTTTTAGCCCTACCACCCCCTTAATGGAGCAATAATTGCAATCATATAAAGAGAAATAATAAAATCTTCTGTCAGCAAATAGTAACAAGAATAATTTATCATCAGCGAAAAGCATTCTTGCTTGATTTAACACATTCAAGGGTTTTGACGTTACAGCCTTGTTTGGTCCTGGAATGACCAGTAGCTTATGGAAGGTAATGTTGGCATATATTAGCAAACTATAGATTTGCTATACTATAGTTGCTATTGCTGACTCACTAATTTCAGTCTACAATTTTTATGACTCTTATTTACTTAAACTCATCAGGAGTAATGTTTTTGCATACTTGTGGTTCCCTTGTGATCTCAGCCGGTCTGGCTGAAAAAATAATTATTTATTATTTGCCAAGGTCTGAGAATGCAATGGCATTTATTAAAAGAACCAAAACTGGGTAAATAACCGTAACAGCTAGACTAGTGATAAAATATCACCCAAATGGTTGTAAACACCTTTAGTTTGCTGACCAGCATTTGACCTTCAATTCCATAGTTGCTTGCACATGTCAACGACCTAGTTATCAATGACATTTTAGTCATGATTGCTTTTGATTTTTCCAAGTTAGTTAGCTGCTTGCCTCTTTTATCAGTCCAATCATCTTTCCCTGTCAGGTTTTAATGTCGCCATGTTTTGGGATCTCGGAAAACTACAAGTGACAACAAGTGACTCAAGGTTAATTATGCTTTATATATATATATATATATATATATATATATATACAGTGCTCAACAAATTTGTTAGACCACCTGTCATAAAAACGAGAAAACATAAATATTTTAGAAATCTTTCAAAAACTTGATTAAAACTAAAAATGTTATCGTTATTTATTTGGCAAATAACAAACTGAAACGACTAAATAGTCTTTTTGACACATAATAACCAAAATACTTAATATTTAGTATGGCCTCCTTTGGCCTTGATAACAGCTTGCATTCTTGCTGGCATTGTTTTTATATACTTTTCAACAATCTCTTTTGTTAATGAGTTCCAAATAGTTTCTAGCTGTTACCACAGACTTGCTTTAGATGAAACTTTTGTGCGA
>JAQMCX010000035.1:2520889-2559869 GCA_029814765.1 Acanthurus leucopareius | reverse complement strand
CTGCTTTGTAACCGTTTGCAATGTTATTTTAGCGCCACTTCCTGAAACTACGGGAGCTGGCAAGGCACAGACTGTGCGTGCATTAATCGTGCTTCAAAAAAATTAGTGCCGTTAAAAGGAGTTTGAGTTAATGCGTCATTAATGCGCTAACTTCGACAGCCCTAACACACACACATATATATATATAAAGCATCCACCACCAAAAAATAGGATTAAGTACAGGAATATGTCTTTATGAGCACTGAAAGGAGAAAGAAAGAAGCCTGTTAGAAAGTGAATGAAGGAGACTAGTTCAGTATGCATGATTGGACCCCTTGCCTCCCAGTTGTTAGCAATATATTGCTTTTCAGGCCATGCTTTCTCTTTCTTTTGGTTTCCCCTGTCTCTTTCTCACACACACACACACACAAACACACGAAATGAGGGACATAGAGTACTTTCTCTCTCTGTCTTGCAAAGTGACTTTAAAATTAATATGCAGTAGATTCAAGTGTCAGATTTGGCATACATAATGATAGAGTTACTCTGAGACCTAAATGAAAGATGCCTTCTCTGTGTGTGGCCTTTTTGAGTCTTCGTAAAAGTTATAGAATATTCATAGGGCAATTAGAAATCTGATTAAAGCAAGAATAATGTTCTTGTTAGGTGTTAAATCATACTTGCTTGAAATGGTTTTGGGTTTTACTCTCAAAATCTTTGTCTTTACATCCAGCCAACATCTTTGGTTTACAAATACATGCTCGCTGTGTTTCCTTTAAGTTAACTGAATAAAGTGAAGAGAGGCAGAAGGCATGACACACTGTCACTTTCAATAGTAAAAAAGTAATGAATTGTGAGTAACCGTTTCTTTGGGAATCTCTCTGGGAGAAAAAACCTATCTTTGCTTTCAGAGAGCTCAGTATGGCACAATTGTGAATACCCTGAACTTCTTTCAGCATGATTCGCATTTGATTTTGAATGAAGCATTTTGCAGCATGAGTGCATGTATGACTTTTCCATGATGGCAGCACTCCTCTTTGTTTCATGTTTACAGGTTTCAACAAGCTTAATTCAAGAAAGCACCTGACACTGGCATGCACACAAACATTTATTAACTTTCTTCCACCAGTGTTCTTCCTATGTTAGCAAGGCTGGATTTTTTACAGGTGCACATCTAAAGGAAAAAAAAATCAAAAACAGCACCTGAATTAGTCATCAGATTATATTGTTAACGTGTGTGTCTATATATTGGAAATATGTGAGAAGAGACTTCGAGAACTCTTACAGCAGTTGCCTCAAAATGGGAGACATTGTGGCAGCTTACACAAAATACACATGACTCTGTGTTAGCCAAATTGGACCAGCTTTATTACTTAGTTTTCAAATAGAAACTGAAGTCACCTTAAGTGAGAACAATGTTGAGTGCTGCCCTAACAGGAATAGATGAAAGAGAAGGAGACAGGTCTTGTCCTTTGATGTCCACCTCAGTAGGAGAACAGCCTGTTCAATACTGGTTTATGCAGTCAACAGATACGCTTCAGAGTCAGAAGTGCACTTAGGAATGGATCAGATATGACTTATGTATCGTTCATTTATGGATGTGATGGCATGCCAAAGGTGTACTCCCCTGTCTTCCGTGCCCTGGTTGTTGACCACCAGGAGGAGCTGATTGTGGGCCCCCAAGCTGTGTAAGCTCTAACAGACGTGCCGTTTGTTTGGGATTAATGCTGAATAATTTATTCTCATCCAGTCACTAAAAGATTGAATGCTTCCCAAGGACAATGAATTCACTGAAAGTTCTTTTGTCTGGCACCACTTGCACAACCCAGATGCTCATGCATTAATAGTCGATTATTAAATCAGACTTTCAGGCTAATTTGGTGTTTCTTGACTCTGTGCTTCCATTTGCTGACTGAGGCCGCTGTCTAACAGAGGGCAACGTAAATTCAGTAACAGCAGGTATTGTACAGCTTTTACCCAAAGGAATAAATTGTTGCATTATTTTCCTATTATCTCCGTTCTTTACATAATGTCCAAAGTATTTCAGAATTCAATCTATAGCCATTGCAGTTTGCTTAGATTTTTTATTTAAAAAATCCTGTCTACCTCCTCAGTCTAATGTTTGGTATCCTGTCACTTAGCAACTGAAACTGATGCAATCTGATAAGCTGCACAGCCTTTAAACTTTTTTTCAAAAACCATTGAGTAAATTTTGAAGGAACTCTATCCCATTGCTTAAATTAACTCACATTTAGTTAGAACGCAGCCACGGAGCCTTCCAGACTTCACGGGCACAGGCCACATTTTCAGAGGGTTGTTTATTTTTTCCTCAACACCATCTTATTTAACCGCCAACGGTCACATTGGCACACATTGTCACTCTGTCACACGCCTAGAAGCAGATGAGTGTGGAGCCGAAAATGTCACACTAGCAAGGGGATGACAGGAGGGTGATGTGCACAAAAGAGTTCTCATCTTGTAATGATGGTGACTAGTGGTGGACCGACACTGTTTGACAGCTTTGGTTGAGACTGTAAAAAGTTTGGATTTTTCTTTTCCTACAAAGTGAAGTATGGTAATTATCTGGATTTTGCCATTTTCTTCTAACTTTGTTTGATTCTGATTGCGTGCTCGGTCACCCAACTGGATCAACGTCAGGCTTTCAGTTCTGTCCACTGATCGTTTACACTGGTTCAAAGAACAAGGCTTTAAAGAGGATCCGCTGTTTAATGTAGCTTCATCTGAGCAAGCAGGGCTTAATTAGAGGACATATGGTGCCAAATCAGCACTTTAGAAGTGGACAGACCGAGAGACAGACAGACAGGGGGATTTAAAGCAAAAAGCAGAGAAGATGCAATTCAGGGCTGATGACAAATAAGTAATGCAGTGCTACTGTGAGAGAGTTCAGCCAGGGAGTGTTATGGCTGTGCTTTGAACTGCATTTTACAAAGCTCTACACATATTTAAAGTGCTTCCCATGTTGTAAATTAAAAAAAAGGCTGGTAATAACAAATTTGGACTTTAAAAAAGTGTGAAAGACATAAGACAGATCATTTTCAGCACATATATTCCTGAACTGAACCAAACCTAATGTGTGTAATCTTTTAGAGGATACTGTAACTTTGATAGATTCTATATGTTTCTTATTGTCAACAAATCACATGAAAAGTCCAAAAACAACAATTAAACTAGTCCAACTAAGTATTGTGTGTGTATCCAGAGCCTGATATTTCTTGTTCACCTGTGTCATAGAGCTTCACTGTTGTACAGAAATGTTTTGACTCAACCCAACATACTGTCCTGTTTCTATAAATACTCATACCAAATGTGACTTTATCCGCCACAAAACAGTTCCAAACAAATTCTTTTCTCCTCTTTGAATTGCATTTGTCCAAATTTACAGTTCCCTGCTATTTTTGGAAATTACAGAGCCTTTTTTTACATTAATGTATTCTTATGAGTATTGACAACAGAAGTATGGAATATTGCCAGTCATACCTTTTTAAAAATGCAATATCTACACTATTTTGCTACATAATGAAATTTTAGTAGGTGGATAGAAGCAACTTGTAGCATACACTGATCAGCCACAACACCAAAACAACTGACAGGTGAAATTAATCAGGAAATGATCTTGTTACAATGGCACGTGTTGTGTGGAAGTACAAATATTAGGTAGCTAGAGAACAGTCTGTTCTTAAAGTTTAGCATTTGAAAAAATGAATTTAAAAAATTGAAAAGCGTAAGGATCAACTTGGTCAGAGCATCTACAGAATAAGAGGTCTTGTTCCCAGCAAGTTGAAGGAAGGACAATTGGTGAACTGGTAAGAGGGTCATGGGCGCTCAAGGCTCATTGCTTGTAACTAGTCTGTCTAATCTAATCCAACAGAAGCACTACCATAATAGCACCAATTGTCGTACAAGCTCTTGCAGAATACAAGCAAAAAATGAAAAACACACAGTTCTTCACAGCTTTTCTGCACATTTTGGTTACAGATTTGTCAGACCCCTCTCTGCCATCCCTAACCTACAATGGGCATATGAGTGTCAGACCTGGACCATGGTATAATGGAAGAAGATGGAATGGTCTGATGAATCACTTTTTCTTTTACATCATGTGGATGGCCTGAAGTATGTATGTGTCTTATACCTGGGGAACAGATAGTACAAAGAGGGAAGAGGACAACTTTCTGCTAGAAAACCTTGAGTCCTAATGTGGATGTTATTTTAACCCCAAACACCTATGTAAACACTGCAGACCAAGTTCATCCCTTCATGGCAACAGTATTGCCTAATTGCAGTTGTCACTTTTAACAGAATAATGCACATTGTCAAATAGAAAAGGTTCAGGAATGACTTGAAGAATATGACAAAAACTTCAAGGTGTTGACTCTGCCTCCTAAGTTCCCATTTCTCAGTCTGACTTTTGTGTTTTAATATTATCAGCATAACCAACTCTAACATAATAAGATATCTATCAATATCTCCAGTTAGAGTTAATGTCTTTGTCATTTTTATTTTTCTTACTCCTGCATTTCTGTCGTTGACTTGTGTTGTCAACTTAAAGCACACGTCAAAAACAGTCTGTCTCAGAGAGAAGCTATATAAAAAATTCAAAGCTCTCCAAGGTACCTTTAAGAGCAGACTTAAGTACCACAGACTCTTTCCTATGGAGCTGTTATCGTAAGTATTGTTAATGTAACCTCTTTCAGAACATCAGGGCTCTCTGGCTGATGATGATGATGACATAAGGCCATGCAGGCTCTGTCAGCCTGATATCGACTGCAGTCAGTAACAAAAACCTTTCAGGGAATTGTATCCTGGAAAAAAAGTATACTGTTTAAAGGGTTTCTGCACTTCCTCCACCCTTTGGCACAAAATGAAGTGAAGTTGAACTCTGGAAAATGTTTGTTTTTGTAGCTTTATGGCTGCAAATTTCCTAACCAACATTATTGAGGGTAAGACTGAATTTGATCAAATTCATACCATTACAAAAAAATCAATGACGATCATGAATAGCTTAGGCCGTATGAATTACCCCAGTGAGGTGATTCCCTCCATTTTTAAATGCTATACACATCAGTTGCCTTTGCTGTTGAACCCTTAAGAAACTGTGAACTTGTCAGTTAAGCCTGAGTCATGTTTTTTCTTGTTCACCTGTGTCATAGAGCTTCACTGTTGTCCAAGAATTTTTTTGACTCAACCCAACATACTGTCCTGCTTCTATAAATACTTATACCAAATGTGGGACTTGCCATAATTTTGTTGGGAAGACCTCATGCTCTGCTGGAAAATTTTCCACCCCTTCAAACTCCCTTAACACAATGTTGCACAGTCAATAATGATACACAGCATACTATATCAAATAAATTTTCTAAAAGCTATTCTGTTTTTTTCATTTTTAAAATCATTGCACTTCATGATTATTAATTTTCAAATGGACATTATTTATGCTGTAACCTTCTGAACAAGGAAAATACTATGCTGTTGGTTGATACTGAGGCCGTGTAGTACAGCTATATAACCCACAGGCGTTTAAAAAAAACATACCAAAGCCTTTCATAATGCTGTTTGTGGGCACTATGAGTTTGCAAAAGTTATCTGGCAATTTAATTTTAAGTATATTTTTTGGGTATTTATGATTAAAAAAAATGATATGCACATTTTGATAAACCTATTCCAGAAGTCTTGTTATTCAGTACCATCCATTAGAATGACAACTGCTTGCTTGGACTTAAGGTATATGCCTAATAGCTTTTTTGTACCTTTTCATGTACTTATCAAGATTTTTAAGTTAACATAGGTTCGAATGACTATGTTTGATGTTAAAAGGACCACTTGTAGTGACCAACAGAGATATTTAAAGCTTTGCAGTTCCTCTCAGCAAAACATTTGAGCATCTTTCATATCAGTGTTTTGGTTTAGTCTCAGCACTCTAATTAACTTAATATTCACAGCACGAGTTTTCTTCAGTGGAAAAGTTCCTGTGAATCTACTCTATGCTAACCACCAAGCACCAAACAGCAATCAGATACAGTTAGCCAGTAGCTTTTTAACATAGTTGAGCATTAGAGATGGCAAAGACCAAAACAGAGCTGTGAATTTTGGATTTCAATTAGTTGGATGGCTAAGAGCACAGCTCCAAATGAATGCTATTGTCACTCTATGTCTCCTATAAGCGTTAATAAATAGGTGTTTGTTAACACAATTGTCATATCTCTGAAAGATGATTATGTCTGTCAGTTGGGTTTATCAGCTTACTTCACTTCTTCAAAGTTACACAAAGTAAAATCTATATTTAAGCTTGTAATGGGCCTATAAAATCATTAAGTTGATCAGCTATCTAGTCAGTTTACAACCATAACATCTCTTAATCCAAGAAGTATATTGTGGTTGCATAATAAAAAGCATATATATATATATTTTTTAACCAGCAACAATTTAGTTTGGTGTCACAGTTTTTGAAATGGTGTATAACTCATCTTGGCCTAAAGTCCTCATAAAAAGAAGTAAATATAAGTAAACCAGTGAAGAAGTTGAATTCCTCATGTGGGGATCAGGGCCTGCAGAAAAGGACAGTGTGTGCTGAGCATATGGAATAAATACCTCAGATTTATTTTTAATACAAACGTGACATGGTTCTCTATCCCTATGAGTCTTGGAAAGCCAAGCTGTGGGGTGGGGTGGCTGTACATCTCTCTCTTCAGTTTTTGCTGAAAGTGAGAATAATTTTAAGACAGGAAACCATCGATAAAGAATGCAATAACCTATTTTCCCTCCTCTAGTTTTGAAGCTCTAGATGGTCATTCAAGCTAAAGGTTCAAATTGTCGCTCGATGATCTTAATATGACAACAGGTTCAGATTTTTTGCTTCAAAACTGGCATTGCTATTAAAGGGTTAGTGTTCAGATCATGGTTGGTTTAGAGAAAACTATTGAAAAATTACTTGTTCTGCTGAATTTGCCTCATGGACTGAATGAAGTGAAAGTGAGCTAACCTCAACCCCGCAATGCAGCGCCAGAAACTCTGTCTGTCTGAGTCTTCTTCTATGGTTCACTGACACTGACCTGGCAGAACCAATCCTATTAGTAATTCTCTACTGGATTCAGGCTCCTGGGGATCCAGTGAAGCCCTCCGCTCGTGCGGCCCCCTCCTGCTAACCAGGCTTGCAGACAGAGCAGGATATTCACGCCTGGGTGCGTTCGCTCCTCAGTAAGAACCACAAGGGGTTTGCTGGTACAAAGATAGAGTCCCCTCTCTGAAGGAAGAGGTTAAAGGGCCTATGCCTGAGGAGATCTCTCTCTTCTCACTGTATGTTTGCAACAATTCTCAAGACAATTTAAGGCAGACACACAATGGACATTTACCTCACAATCTTATCCACAGTGGATGATGGAGAAGTCTCATTGAACACTTTGTGCCATGTGTCCAATTGCTCCTGCATGCTTTTTAAGAAATCAGCTCCATTACACACGAATAGCCTGTAGTGCAAATTAAGCACCCAGTGAAGGAAGATGTGGGGGGCAAAAGTTTAAACATTTTGCAGAAGTGCCCTATGTTTGCAACACAGGAACAAATCAATTTGGCTAAAGAGGGTTTTTCTCACTTTCCTGTTGCCAAGAATTACACCAGAGCTCCATGAGTCTTTTCAAGACAAATTACAGTCAGGATTTTGAGAGTATAATACTTCTCCCTCTACCTATAAGGGCTCTGACAGAAGAAATGAGGCCTAAAGGAAAGATGGAGGGGGGTCAATAGAAAAGTAAGCGTAGATAGTGAGAACTCCATCTTATCAAGGTCACAAAGGTTTTGAGAAAATCACTTCAAAGAAATGTGATAATGAGACCTCTGAAGATCCTGTTGCAGTCATTTGATTGTGAGTTTAAAACAGCTTGATGTTTCCAGCCAGTCTGCTTAGTTTTGTGTCACACAAACTTCTCTGTAGTGTAACTTTCAATAAGTCTCAACATCATCCAGTCAACACTGTACATCTTTTTGTTGCCATCTAAAATGAAATAGTCTGACCTTTTTGACTCTCAAGAGCTTGTGATCTACAATCATGATGATTAAGAGCAACAAATAATGCATCAGATCTTGAAACCCCTTTAAGACACCCCTCCACTACACTTATCAGACATTGGCGAGAAAACACCACCAATTTTTCAAACATCTAGAAAGGTGAGGAGGAGAGAAAGCAGGCAGGATTTGATCTTTTGGATTGAATCTTTCTCCAAAGTTCCTGTAAACTTCTGTCCCTTTTTTTTGGCTTCACACTTTCGGTAAAACTGTTTTGAAAGTGTTCAGCATTTCCCCTTTTCATAATGACAGGCTTCTTACTCAGTCTATAAGTGTAACAAAGTAGTTTGTTTGGCCTGGACATAAAACGACTTAATGGAGGTTGAGGAAAAAGATTGCCATCGAGGTTGAAAGAAAACAGCATTCACCGTTGGTAAGGACATGGAAGCATCTGTTGACAAAGAACAGTCATTCTTTACATGACTGCAGGTCTATTTTGAGGAACGTGTAAGGATGGTTGTTTTGAGCTTTTGACCAAATGACAAATGATGTAATTTTGCTGTTGAGTACAGTCACAGTGTTGTACTGGTTTGAAGTGTAAAAACAACCATCTGGACTTTTCAAAAACAGAAACACTTTGTGCTTGTTTAGCATTTGATGTTTTTATTATGCCTTCAGTGTAAGCTGAGAGCCTGTTGAAAATGTATAACCTGCCACTAGGTATGAATGTGACAAAGAATTGAACTTTTCTTCATGTTTTTTTTTACTCTAATTTTAGCTTCTTTTAATCAGACTGAAACACAATTTCTTTTGTCAGCTTGTAAAAGTCCTTGAATTCACACTCCATTATTGAAAGAGAAAAAACTTAAATTACTATCTTTTATTTATCCATTTGTATTATTTTTGTTTGATAAGTAGCATTAAGGGACAAAAGCTAGCATTTCATTATACCACCATACGTCATAAACTTATAAAAAGCTGAGCCTCATATCTTGGGACCTTGTGCCGTGATCAGTCTCAGTCTGCTACAGAACTATATTACAGCAATGCAAATCAGCACAAAATTTCTTTAACAAGTCCTACGTAGGTTCCACAGTTGTGCAGTGTAAGTTGTCTGGATCCTTGGCCCCAGGTATCTTTCACTAGAATTTGAAAACACTCTTATTTCCCCACAGGATAAGTCAGTGCTGGCGGGATATGATTTATTATTCCCCTGCTCTTGATTGTATGTCAGGAAGGGAGGGGTGTTTTTTTTTCTAACAATTGCTGTTTCCCTACATTGATCAATTCTTACCATCTACAGCTCAGGTTAGAATGAATGTTTGGTGGTTTGTCCCAATTTGACTCCATTCCCAAAGGCTATTTTTTTAATTGTGCCTTATATTGACAGGTTTTTACTAGCCTTCACCTGAAAAAAAGATTTGGACTGTTTTCAACTGCAAGAAGTTGTGGACATGCAGTTATACAATCTTTTAATTAGTTTTGCTGCAGGCTGATTTTTTAAATAATTATAAGGCAAATCAACAACACTACAACTACTTCATGAAAAACTGGGAGTTCATTGGTTATTAAGGGCGTTAAAATAAGCAAACACTATTCTAGTATTTACAAGTTTGCACCTAGCAATTGGTTTACTCCTTTGGTCACATTTAAAGCAACTGCCCCAGTGCGTTGTATTAAGTGCATTTAACTCTGCTGTGAGCACACGTAGACTCAAAGGAAGTGTCGCAAAAAAACAACACTGATTAGTGCTGGTGAATCTGGGGTATAAAATCACCAACCTTTATTGCCAGAATAACAGCTGAATGATTCTCACACTCCTTTATGACAGCAGTGTCAAATGTAAAGGTTTACGAAAACCAGAATAACTTGTTCAACTAGTTCTTTTTAACAACTAATTTCAATATGCTTATTTAAAAATGACAGGTGTTTCATAATTTGATCACTCTGAATCCATTATATTGCACCAACAGATGAGCATCATGGACATTGACCCAATAAAGTATGTCCCAAGATCTGTTTTACTTCCTCTGCTGCAGTCTCTGCTCTGAACCGCTGTCTGCTGTCTGATAGTAAGGAGCTCAGCAGCCTCGCCTTGGTGCTAACAGGCAGCAGCACAGACACGACAGAGAGCTGAGGCAGAGAGGCAAAAGTTACCTTTGTGCCTCTAATTGTTTCCCTAATTGTTTTTTCGTCTTTTCTAGAAGACATCAACACTCACTGTCTCAAGAAAATTTTGCAGTATGAAATAAGAGTGCATTTGTCATGAGCACACAGACTGACTGCCTGTTGTCACGCATCATTCTGAGGTAAATGATAGGCTGCTAGATCTTTCAAGTAAAAACATCCAAGACTCACCAACAGAATTTTTTTTAGGTCCACTATCAAGATCATTTGATCACCTAACTCCTATATGACTCAATGTTATTCATGTCCACATTTCGTGAGCCACTAATTCAGAAACCTGAAAATAGTGAAAGTTACTGGGTCAGCAATTTATGTGTTGCAACAATGACCTGCTTCTTCCACAAGATTAGTGTTGCTGGAGTAAGCCACCCAGCAAAAGTCACTTGAATTTGTCACTAATAAAAATGTACTAGTACTGACAAGACTCTATGTATGTAACTGTTATCATTCTATGGATCAGTGTTCATGTTGAGGTGAAAATTAAGTCTGGGTTGAAGCAGGAAAAAAGGCGAATGGACGACTCCAACATCCTCTGGTTTTTAATAGATTAGTATTGACATTAAACTGTCCAAATAGTGATTCTGTTCTTTATCAGATCTCAAATATTTCCTATTTATGTGCAGTTATGACTCATATTAGTCTTAAAAATGAAAATCATCCCTAATATCAGCCTTTGCTGGTGAAAACCCTCAGTGGGCGTTGAGTACAATTATTCATTTTGAAACATGAGTGGGAGAAATACGTAGACTGAATTACTTCAGTTTATGAAAACTGCTCTTTTGAATGTACCTTAATATTAGTGTAAATATTTTTCAACACAAAGTGATGGGAAGTAGAGAAGAGAGGTTTTTTGCATGTGTGTCAAAGTACAATGCTGATTCACTCCCACATGAGCAATTTTGTCATTGACTCACACATCTTCAGTGAAATCTAGCAGAGATGAGAACATTACCCCGGGCCCTTTCTATAAATGACACCAAAATTAATTTAATCTTATAATACTCTAAAAGTCATTTATGGTACGAATGCCTTCATCTAACGCAATGAAGTTGAACCATGTGCCACTGAGAGATCCAAGCTGCTGCAGGTCATTTCACCGATTGGTCCCACCTGACTGGGGGTTTTATAATCAGTGAATCACCTTCTCAGACAGAAAACGTTTAACCGCTGACTAAATGGATGTGTTTGTTTGGTAATTTATAAATTTGTGGGAGGCTGAGCTTCAATTGATTCATTTAACATTATAGGCCATTATAGCATATTCTAGTCTAAATGCATATTTTGAAAGATACTGTTTGACAATTAGGACATTCAAACAATTCATAAAAACGACCTGCCCCAGGACTCAATAAGAATGAGTCTAAATCTTAAACTTAGCAGGGGAATCAGTGATTTGTAATTATCTATTCAGCAGTGAATACAATCATTGATTCCAAAGACTCAAATCAAATTTATTTTCAATCTGTTATTTTACTTTTCTAAGAAAAAGAATGTTGTAGGACTGCAATCTCCAGCCAGCAGGTTCCACACAACAGGCTACTGTTACTATAATAAGAACGAGTCAGGGAAAGAGTTGGCACCATTTACTTTTAAACCGATAACCGTACAGGGTCGCTTTGGGGTACTTGGCCTTTAAGGCTACCAAACATCAGGGTTTCCCATATGTTCATTTACTTTTGACAGTCCAACACAATACCGCATATTGATTTTTTGGGGGGGTTTTGAGCTGTGCAATTTCTCTCATTCTCTCTCACACAAAAATGTAACTTTGTAAAGAACATCAGTGGATATTGAGCTGAATCCAAGAAAGTGAGCTGTTTAGAAGGTGTCACCAACTAGACGTAGTGTGCTTGTTAGCTTGGAGCGAGATGCGCTCGCCTCGTTTTAGACCAGATGAAACTTTATCTCCAACTCCTCCCCTGCTCACGCTGCGAAGTGTATGAGCATTGCTGATCCTAACTTGACTTAGACCACATTTTTTGTTTTTTGTTTTTTTTTTTAGTTTTTAGTGCAAAACAGTGAACTCTCACAGCTCTGAAATCACCAATCTGATATATAATCTGATTGTTTGGCGTAAATGCCAAGTGTGTGGTACTAGGGCTCAAACTCATTAATTCACATGACTGAAACTGTGGGTAAAGAATTTGGAGCAGAGCAGAACCAGGACACGCTACAAGGAAAAGCAAAAGAAAAGACATTTTGATGACAAAAGCGACTGAATTGTTTCACTCATCACAACGAAGTGAAAATTCACTTTGGCTTGCTAACAGGACTGACTGAGTCCCCCCTACACTGAGGGCCGATCAGAGAGAGTTTACAGGGTCTGAGTGAGCTAGCTGCATTAAGTAAGACCTGGTGACATGGCAGTGAGCTAACCACATGTACACACCCACACAAACAACCAGACAACTTGATATGATAGGTTAAATCACCGAAAGAAGGTTCAGGTCCCATTATCACATCTAAAGCAGCATGCAGGGAGGGGCAATTAGAAACAGGCTTGCCTTAAATTCAGGATTCATCACAACTTCAAACTAGAGTAGCATTGTAACACCTGGTGAAAATAGAACCTTTGTTCTCAGAATGACAGGTGAATGCAAACTTCTGATTTCTCATTGCACAAATTCTTGTGAAGCTGACATCCAGTCTGAGCTCTTGTCACCTGTTCCTTCAATACTATTCTGTGACAGTTAACCTGAATTCTGTGGGAATCAGATCTGCTTGGTGTAGAGTGTAACCAAGCATCTGCTCCCGCAGGCTGAGGAGCCATTTTAAGAGCTTGACTTCAGTGCTGATTGAGCGCGAGAAATACAGCCTCTCAGCAGTGCGCCTGCTGTTGTCCAAGGACAAGTGTGTCTCAGGCTCTGCAGCGCTGAGGGAGGATACTCTCCCGTGAGGGTGAGAGTCTGAGCAGATGCATGCCACTGTGTGCCAGCCACTAATGCCTCTTGGCATGTGATATATCTTGAATCACCACTGCTGCTTGCTGTTAGAAGGGAAGAGGAGTGTTTTAAGTCAGCACGTGTTTCAGCTAAATGACTGTTTTATCCACCACCACAACTCAAGTCAGCACTGCTTGACTGGCGTTCCACCGTGCATAGCTGTGGAGAATATTTGCTTATAGTTAAATCACAATTGAAACAAGGGTAAGTACAAATAAAACAAAATACACTTTGCAGTGTAACAACATTTTGCAATGTTGAAATATAAATTTTTGGCCAAAATGTAATAATTCTCAATAATTTAACATTCAATTCTTTCACCCTCGATAACTTCACACTCAAACCTGCACTTCTTTGGAGCCTGAGCAATACACTCACCAAGTGTGAAGTTGTTTGGATGACTGTATGTCAAGCAAATTGAGGGACATGCATATATATACATTTTAAATAGATATCCTTTATTTTAGACAGCTTTACTGATGTCTGTGAAATTTAGATAGAGTGGTCATGCTAATTATCCTGTGCTACTCTGTATACCTACAATGATACAACATGTGATTCAGTTTGGTCGGCCTCTTTACTGATGACCTAAATTGGGGGGATTGAGACTTATATAAAGGGAAAGTTTTACTGTTAATGTAAATTTTGTAGAGTAGGCTATGCCGTGATGATGTGACTAGGATCCATCAAGTGGAATCTCGCTGTTCAATAAAAAGATTTTACTATTTGTCCCTTTATTTCAGTTGAGTGCCACACTAAACTTATGTATCAGTGTCATGAATTTCATGTTTTACCTGTAAGACTATTGTTTATTGTCTTTCTGAATCATCAGTGATGTGAAAACAACAGGTATCATAGTCGCAAAGAGTGAAAGTGTGTGTCTTGTTCATAATTCAGTCATAAAATCTTAGTGCACCTTGGAGCGTCTCTCCTGCTGGGCTGCTCTCAGCACTGTTAGCAGCATTAGCTTGACTTATTTTAAGGCTTCAGGCAAGATCAGGATTTGGAACTGTAAAGTTCACAGCATACCATGCTGTTGCATCAGCATTGCTCTGTATAAAATGACGCAGCTAAAAAGAGCTAATACTTGTTTACCAACAACTCCCCCTCAGGTTTCAGCTTTTCCCATCAGTTCTCAGTATGTCTTATCATTTTGTTTTTAGCTAGTTTCCTAGAATCAATGTTAATATATAAATTGTTCCAATTTTTAATAATTCTCATTGAGGTGTTCCTCCTGTATATTTTTGTTAACTTATATCTGTTTTTTTCATCGTAATGTAATGCTATATCGCATTCACTCTTGCAACTTTTCATGTGACATTGTTTTGTAAATAAAGTTTTCGCTTGTGGGATTTTACATTCCAAACATACATGAACATTACCATGAGTAAAACTATACATTATTAAACATGAGTTTCAACATAAAAATATCTCAAAAATGTTTTTGGTTGGGGGCCTACTTGAATGATCAGCTGTCGGTCCCAGGAAATCACTCTACTGAAAACCTATCTACATCACTCACAGTTAGTTTGAAATAGGAATGATTAAATTTAGGAGGTAGCAGCAGCATTAACTTTATTTAAAAGGTCTGGTTTTAACATTCAGCAATGTGAGGGGGAAAAAAGATTACATTTTTAATTGACATTTTTATCACAAATTATGATTTTTAACACTTTTTTCTGTCTGAAATGTGTTGACTTTGAGTTTTGACTTTGATGCAGAAATCCGTCTTCTCTCAGACGACAGCCTCTGTTGTTACTGGGGTGAGGGAAAAATTAATTTCTGAACAACAACAACAGTAAACAACCTTGAAAAAAACACTAGTGTGAAGAAAATAACTGTGCTGAGTCTGTTTCACCTGAGACCTACTGAAACTCTTTTTTTATGAACACTAAGAAGGAGAAAAAGAGAGAATGTGAAGAGAGAGGATGGAGGACAGATAGCAGGAGAGAAAGCTTATGTAAGAAGAAAAGAGCAAACTCACTGTGTGTCTTGACTTTTATCTCAATGACCTCAGATATCATGTTCACCCAGATGCTGAAGTGGGCCTGATTTTGAGGTAAGCAGTGTGACTTTGGGGGATTACACTTCAAGCTTGCAGGAGCAAAAAGCCAGAACTCTTGCTAGAACCGTACTCAAGTGTTACTCACTGAGGTAGAGCTGAAGGACGTTGGGATATATAGAATGCTACAGTTCAGAAATGAAGTTAACATTCCACATTGAAAAATGACATTATATGGTTACAGAAGGACATCTTGCTAAATGTCCTGAAATTTCTTTTTTTTTTGGTTTTGTTTTCACTTTAAATCATGCTGTTTGGTTTGTATTCTAACCTAGCAGTTGAGGCTAGCTAGCTTCTGCACAGAAGCTCGACCTAGAAAATGAAAGCTAGTTTGCCAAGCTTGCAACATGAGCAGTGATTCCCTGTCAATGTTAGTATTTGATCATGTAATTTCAGCATCTGCTAAGTCACAGAAAATATAATAACAACGTGAAGTAAGTAACATACAGAATAATTAAACATAGCGAGTAATCATATCACAGATCAGATAGGTCAACTATGTCAACTCCCCAATTTACTCAACTACATGTTTGTCTGTGAATGTTGGTATTAAAGTGATGTCATGAGGCGTTTTGCATGCCCATCCACGCCAGTCGGAAAAAAATTGCCCCCCTGTGAACCTGGATGTAGGCTGTACTTTGCAAGAAAGAAAATAATACGTACAAAATAAATATGTACGCAAGCTAAAGATGCCTGTCTTTACTAGCCTTTGTTTGTGCATCCAATGTGTTATCATTAGCATTCAGTTTCATTCTGAAGATATTTTCATAATTCTTAGACTCTTCTTGCCATTTGGATAGAAAACCCTATCCATAACTCTCTAACAGTTAAACAGTTTTTTATAATGTGAACAAAACATTAAAATTGTGATATTATTTTTCAGTATTTAATATTTTTAACAGACTTTGCAGGAGTGTCTGTGCATTCTAACAGTGGTTAGTGTTTTTAAATTATCTGTGTGTTTCAGAGTTTGGAGTATACATATAGAATACACAAAGTGGAGTTAAACCTTTGCCTGCTTATTCATGCCATAAAAAAGCGATGAGACTCTACATGTTTTCCATTTCAATCCGCTGGCATTACGTGCAAAGTATGTTTCATGCTCTGCAGTATCAGTCCTCTATTAATGCTGCAAGCGTTTATCAGGCTAAAACAAATAAGGCGCTGCGTGAGATCTGCAGGTTTATCACCGGCTGCAGTGTCAGATTTAAATGCCGTGGCGTGTCTGCTCGCGCTCACAACTCAGCATGTAAATATATCCCTCTCCTCTGTAGCACCCTCGTATTCCCGCCCTCCTCAGACACAGGCAATTACGCTATTCACTCTGTGCCAAGCTCTGCCTCGAACCATGACTCTCTTTCTATTAGAAGTCACTTAAGCCAGCGTGCTGGAGGAGGCTAGTGGAGTTGTAGAGAGGGTCTCTTTCTCACAAGCAAGCACACACACACAAACACACTCACTCATCCAAATACGCACAGGCACGGGCACGAGTGGCTATTCAAGCACTGCAAAATCTTAATATGTGTGAGAGGCAAAGAAGCACCATCTTCATCCTCTATCATTTACCTCCCCCACTCCAGCTTTCAGCATGTGGTTAGACTGCAAACAAGCTACTTAAAGACCTGTCTGCTTCATCCTGCTGTCAATTTAAAATACATTTGAGGTAGCCACAGCAAAAAGTTAATAATTTAAAGATTTAAACAATAAACCAAGGCGTTAATGAAAACAGTTCAAAATAGTCCAAAGAAAAATAATTGTACTCTGCCTGAGTGAATGTGTCGCTTATTTGACACAGTCTTGCAGACTCCAGTCTCTGCATTGACACATCTCTGATGACTCAGACCTGTGCTGGTGCTTAGTGGTGGGTGATACACATTTTGGTTTTAATCCAATACAGAACTGATGTATTGCAGATGCCTACATTGATACTGATACTCTTCAGTGGTAAGATAACTTATGTGCATTAATGGAAGAAGAAGTTTTTCTTTAATTTAGATCAAATTACCTGTTATGATAAAAAAAAGTTAGGTGGAGATGCATGCTACAGAAAGCAGTGATATAAATTTGACAGCTATGGAAAAAGCTTTTGAGATGGGTTTAAATTATTTTTTTGCCATGCAACCCAGTTGTGAAAGCTGCTAATAGGCTGATGTATGTAGCCAACATCTGTACTCTCTAAAAGGTTGGATTAGATTGAGCTTGTTGGGCCTCTTTTAGCTCTGCATACTGTCCCCTTATTTTTTTTAACAAGTTTCAAGTTTTACTGGTTTACTGCACAACATGTCAGGTGTTAAAGCTGGTGAAATTTTTATTAACAGGTAAGAAAAATAATGCTAAATACTAGATATTCCCTCAGCACTTTTTTGAGCACGGACCAAATGACCAAGTGATGGCTAATGTAGTCTTTAACAGACTGGAGAGAGTCAGAACTGATGATGCCTATTCTGTGTGGGTGTTTTTAAGACAAGAAACTTGACCAAAGCTCTGGCACAGGTGTTCATGGAGTGTAAATGTAGATTTCAGGTCAAATTTCAGAAACTTGATTTCACTAAACAAACACCTTTGTAACTAGTAGCTTTTCATAATCACACTTCATTACAAGAGATTACTTGTGATTTCAGCTGCAGTAAACTCCAATGTAATGACCCTCCAACACTTGCATATTCATGAGGGAAGGAAAAAATATCTAAAAACTTAAGAATAAAACATAAATTTTGTCTGTTAACGTCTACATTTCGTTTTCATTTTTAAGGGTCTACTTAGCAAAATATGCACATTCCCTCTTTAGGAAAGAATCTATGCTCTATATTGCATGGCCTTCATCTTAAAAAGGGTACTTTTTACTTAAATTCAGTAATGAAGTGATAACCAAAGTAATAAGAACCTGCCTAAATTGATCCTGATGATGGTCGTGTGTCAGAATAAAAAAATGAGCCTCCCTTCAGGTTTGCAACCAAAAAAAGGTTTTCAATCACATGTTGACACCTCTGCTAGGATTGATTCTTCATCAGTGCCCTCGTTTTATGAAGGTGTGTTTGTAAGTCCAGTCATTTTCCATATCATTCAAAGTGTCTCTGCTCTCTCTTTTGATCTTTTGGTCCTTTTCTGTGAGCGCAGACGGCAAGGGGGCCATGACACTGGAGAAGCCCTGCCTTGATACCATCTGTGCAGCTCTGGCTCTCCATGCTCACCATCACATGATGACACTAACGTCAGTGCACCGCCCGCAGCAACAGACAGGCGGGCAGGCATGCATATACTCCACACACACATGCGCACACACACATTTACAGCAGATATAAAGTATACTTACATTAACTACACTTGGCAGATGCTCTCATAAAACCAAACTTCCAGAGTGACTTAGCATTAATGATTAAAGCAACACTCAGTATAAGTACAGATACTGGACAAATTTGACTGTGTAAGGGTGCTTCAGTAGAGACATGGGACATCAGCTATGCTGCCTTTTTTTTTCAAGGCACTGTACATTGTATTCATTATATATTTATACTTTCCTTAAGACAGAGTGATACTGGTAAGTTGACTTTTGAATTTGGGATCCTTTGACAACAAAGCACTGTAAACAAGGCTTTGTAGCAAACTGTTTTTCATTCCTTCATGCCTTCATGACATTTCACCAAGGTATGTGACGTAGCAAAATATTACTAATATGATACAGTATTTGCTTTTAAAAACAATTAAGAACAAAAAACCGAGCTGGTGATAGATGTCATTGTATTGTGCATGACATTTTCTATTTATATGTGTTGCTACTTTTTTACACCTGCAGCTGCTCATTAATTAGTGGAGTATCTTGCTGCTGCCATTATTGGTGGTTTCTGTTTTGGACTGTTCAAGTTGTTCTCACTTCGGGTCTAATAATACTCAGGTCTCTTTGTCTTGAAAATGACATAGAGATGCTCTACTTCTCTTCTTTCATCCTTATCTTGACCTTAATTTTGACACCTGTCAAGACCAGAGCTCTTTTTTTTCATAATTTGAGGCTGCAGTAAACAGTATAACATTTGTTTCTAAAGGTGCAAAATAAAAGACAAAATTGCCATAAAACTAAAAGTATTCCAAAGCAATTTATGTTAACTGTAAGTTAAGTTGGCCTCACATACAAACAGGTACAAAGTGCTGTAACAATGCAGTATTTAAAAAAAAAACTTGAGCCAGTGGGGTGTACAGCAATGTAGGATAAACTGTTGAGCAATTTCCATGCATGAGCTCAGAAGTTATTTTAAAACTGTAAAGAGAATGATGGTAAAGTGAATATTCTTTTATAAGGTTTACAGGGTGAATATTTGATAGAGGAAGAACTATAGAGTTTATGCAAGAACTCTATAAAAAAAATAGATATTTACAGTATCAAAAAATCTGATCAATAAGTCAACGATGAGTACAATATGGAATCTGTATCAGTACATGGATCTGGATGTCAGTCTGATATAACTTGTATGATTTGTAGGCTAAGCCAGATGTTAGCCCTGAAACTGTACGGCTTTGGTGGAAGCTTCTCCATGTTGAGGGAGGGGCACAGATTAGCCTCAACAGACTCTTGCAGTGTTTGCATGGAAAAATAGCCAAACTCTTTCCTCCTGTCAAGGGTGGACCAGGCATGGAAGGCTTTTAGAATGATCTGAGTCTCTAAGGAGAGCTCTAGAAAAACATCACCTCCAGGTCAGATTGTTGAGCACCAGGAGAACACCAGAGAGTGTCATCGTGGTGAACACCTTAATGAAATACACCCCAGCTAGCATGGAGGATTCCTAGTTTTTAACCCACCTTTCGAGGAGCTGCATAAGTTAGGCAGCACAGTCGCACAAAGTTTGCATGTTTTCCCCTTGCTTGTGTGGCTTTCCTCTGGGTGCTTCAGTTTCCACCACCAAAAAAACATGCACATACACAGTATGTAAATTCTTCTCTTGGTGTTCCTGACCACAGCACCGGCTCAGAACTGGTGTTGATCCCCTGGCAATGTAAAGTGGCTCCCCACTGTTCTATTTTAAATGCAGAGTATTGGTGTCACTATTTTGCACTTTGTTTTATGTGTGACAGATAAAGAGTCTTTCTCTAAATTTCAGAATGATTGGTTAGGTGGGTTGACATCCTTGAAGTTTCAAATGCTTGTGCATGTTTGGTGCCTCATTTAGTATGAAGGGCAGAACACAGTGATATTTTCCAGCAGAATGAGAGCCTAAAGGTCTTCCAGTGTGTGGGCTATTTTGTTCTTTCCTGTTGCAACTTTGAGTAAATATTGGATATTGACTATTAACAGCAATAAACAAAAGATGCAACAAGAGTTTTTGTTTGTTGTTTTGTAAGAGTCTCAAATATTCTTTTGCTGAAAAGTGAAATCCATCCCAGAGTTTCCCTACCAGTGAGTACAGTGTGTAGGATGAGTCATCTGTGCCTCACCAACTCTAAAAGTATGACTCAGTTTTAGTTTCCCATTATAGTCAAAAGGTTGTCTTGGAGGTGTTACCACCTTGACAAGAATAAAATTCTGCGGGAAACACTAACTGCCTCAACATGAGAATGACTGTGAATGACACCTTTACAAAAAAAGAGAAATGAATAAGTTTCCACTAAAACATTATGTCAGCAGACAGCAGCACGATGTTCCACTACAGGTTTGGGGGTTTTTTTTGTTTTTGTTTTAACTATACAGTTATGTTTTGCATCACATCGAAAGTTCCCTTTAGATGAATTTGTCCATTTGTTCAGGATCATTCTGGTCTGTCAAATTCTCATAGCATCTTAACCAAACCAGAGGCAGCAGCAAGATAACATGAAATTATGACGTTACAGTGTTTTATCATTTTGTATTTTTGATTTAACTTATTTTAGTCATGTTGTCCAGTAACATATCAACAAAAGCTACTTAAGAAATGTATAAACGTGTTAATACTCTGGTTAAATCAGACAGACCCTCAGTTCTGTAAAGACTCATGGTATTCTTGCCATAATCTTGAGTATCAGTGCCATCTGTAGTTTGACCTCGGCCCCTTTTGTTTTTCTCTTTTTTCAACTAAGAAACTGCAGGCTGTCACATGTAAATGTATATTGCTGTAGTTTTTCCTGGTTTGTTCAAGTGCTATGACTTAGATTTTAATGCATTCATAGATGATATTTGAAGAGATTGACTGACAGTGTTCTCCAACCCCCCCAAATAAGTTGAAAAATCAGAAGTCAATATATTGTTGCCCTTTTTTAAATATTTTGTAGAACCCTTATAGCATATTGGCTTATATAAGCCACTTAGCCCCAAAGGTTTCTCAGGGCAAACTGTCTCAGAAAAGTCAAAAGCTTTTGAAATTTGTGTGTTATGGAGTTGTTTATGGGTTGTGACATGTGAAATTACTCAGGAAAAAGTGGGAACACAGAAGTGCCTTGAGCACCCTTAACACCAAACAGCCCACTTACTCAGATAGCAGGGGACCAGGGCCAGGAAGGAAGGGTGTTGTCCAGCCACTGTTTTAAAACCCCACACTCTTGTAAGGTACACCTCTTCACCAAGCCACTTCAGCTGTGCATGATTCTTTTTAAAACCAACATGCTGAATAATCTAGCTCCTTAGACAGGCCTAGCCTAGTCTGATGAGCATGAACTGATGAAGCCCCTTGGATAAAAGGCAAAATGTCTTTACAGACATATTACCGAGTCCAGTTGCCTTTGATTTATTTGCCCAGAATAGCTCCTTAGTGTTTTAGAACTTGCTAAAAAGTTGCAACCACTGTTGTAAGTCAGATATAGTCAGTTTTGCCCACTCAGCTGCTTCATCAAGCTCTGTTAACCATGTAATAACATATTTTGTTATCTCAATATTTCAAAATGACTTCTTGAGAAAAAAATGTAGCGTTCTTAGAAAAAACCGTTGCATAAATCTTAGCTAAATGCTAATGTCATTATTAAAATTACTGGTTTTAAGCTGAATGCCTACCACTATCCTTACCTTAAAATACATTTCTTATCAAGCTGTAGTTGAATCTCATTTAGTTTCACAGTTGGTTTTCATCAAAAACACTTCAACTCTGTAGAATATTTTGTATGAGACTACAGTTGTTGCTGAAGACTTCAGACAATTTTTTTGTTAAACCAATGGCCATTGAGGAGTTTTTTTTTCGTTCTGATGCTGACAGCTACGCTTAGTTATGCAAAAAAATGCTAATTGGTCCCTGCTTCTTTGTCAGTGCATACATTTTAAATGTAGGTTACATTTTGATTGTAGGTTACATTTTGCCCTGTGTTAAAGTAATAGTAGTACTAAGGTGAAACAGTTGAATTCATGTTAATATGATCACTGGTGTGCATCAAAACCAAACTGAATTTGCATAGATATTACCAGTTTTCCTCAGAGGAAACGTGATTTTTAGTGTCACATCGATCATTCATCTGGCTGTAAAAGCTGTCAGTCATTTTTACCAATAGGTTTGCATAAGTTCTCTGCTGCCTCCTGGTTTAACACAACATAACAGGTCATAGCAGCTGTGTATGCAAGTAGCAAAGGTGTGGAGGAAGTTTCCTGCCTCAGGGCATAATGTCCTCCTGAAAGTATGATAGACTTATATGTGTTTGGTTACAGGTGTGTGTATGTGTGTCTTTGTTGCGGAAGAATTATTTATAAAGAATCTATTCTGGGAGAAGGTCTAAAAGGTTATGGTAAAGTAGTACAAGAGGATAGGGAGAGCATGTTGAGGATTAATCGGAGCATCTCTCTGATGTAAGAAAAGAGGACCTACAGACCCAGTTAGGCCTGAGTAGAACCAGGACTCGAGGCAACATGCTATCCATTTCAAACCCAGCCCTCTCTGTGATATTTACCCCATCAATCTCTTCTTTACTACTTATTGCTAAAATGCACATTTATGGTCTTTGTACCACCTTTCTCCTATTGAGGGGTGCCTCTTTTTTTAACTATTAGCCATTAAAACTGTCTCTTAAGACCATCATTTGATCAAACCCAAGGTCTCAGTATTTTCAAGGTCAAGAGTTTCATAAATACATACAGCTAACATTCTAACACTTAGTTCCTTCACGTTTAGATACTTGCTATGTGTTGAAATAAAAAACTAAATGGTTTCAAAATCTGAAAAACCTTTTCTTAACAAAACTTGTCCAAGAGCTTGATTAGCACTGCAGATATTCAAGAATGCTTATATACTCCAGGTTTAACTGAAAAAAAATTGTTAAAAGTGAAAAAGCAGCTGGACATTTTCAGCAACCATTCATCTCGGTAAGCTTGGCAATATAAGACAACTCGAAGAGCGATTTAATGTATAAAGTGAGTGTAGTGAGTCTAGTTCACACAGTTTAATCATGAAACATAAGTGTACCATCAACTCTTGTCTGCAAACACACTAGTTTTGTGATGCAGTCTATACTTCAACAGATAAGGGTGAAACGAAACTGATAGTGCAATGTAGTTACTATATGACAGCTTCCTCTGTTTTTTTTTTAACACATTAAGGTCTCAGTTTTACAGGATGCAGCAAACAGCCTTAAATGACTATATAAAGTATGTTTTTGGTGTTGTTGCAGGATGCTTCTTATCCCCTACACTGGTTTATTTAATGATGGAATCAAAGCCAACCAAAGCACACAGTAGATTTTAATCAATGTCTTGTTGTTTCCGTCCTTCTTGATCTTCCTGATACTGACTTTGACCATGTGCCAGGGCATCCTCTTCTTGCCCTTCATCCTTCTCCCTCCTTTTTTCCCCTTAACTTTCTGGTCGGTACCTATGCGTGTTTAGTGTCCCTGAACACAGAAGATGGTGTCAAAAGGGACGTGTAAAACTGTCACGCTGGGAATAGAAGGGGCCTGGCTCACGGGGAGAGCGATTAGAGCCTTGGAAAAGGTCATGTTTTATGGGTTTTTCTTTTAACCCCTCCAAATAAAGGTGGTTATGGCGAAGGGTGCAAATCTAGTGACCCGCTGTTCAGCCACAGTGCCTCATGTTTCTTCTCAGTCTGATGTTCTCATGATAATAATCAAGCAGCCTTGTACTGCCGTGACATTCGTGACTCACACATGTGTAACGGCTTTCATGGCCCTCATTCTTGAAAGACATTTGGTGATGGGATGAATGACACACCTGTTTTGGACAACTTGTTTGTTATGTTATCAGATACAGATGGGAGCAGGAACCGATATTAGCACGTCAGGCAAGCCGTTCTACCATCAGTCTGTCTGGCATGTTGAAAAGAAAGCAGAGATTACGTTTTGGATCTCTGCAGGAAATTTGAACCAGTATTTTTTTTTCCTTCCCCAAGCTGTGGATTAACATCTGAAACTGATAGAGCTTTGTACTCAAAGTAAGGGATTTTCAATAACTGTATCATATGGTATCATATTGTGAGGTCAATGTCGTTTGATACTAAACAGTTTGTACAACACCGATTTGAAAAAAAATTGGGTTGCTGCACAAAACATAAATAAACAGAATGTGTTTTTTGCAAATCCCTCATGACATATACTCAATTAAAACAATGCAGAAACAATATAATAAACGATCGCCTTCCTATACTTTGCCTGTTTTTTTTTTATAAATGCTTATTCTTGATACTTGATACAGCAACACATTTGAGAGCAGTTGAGAAAGGGGCAGTAAAAGACCTTGAAAGCTATAAAATCCTTTTTAGAACATATCAGAGGTAAATGTTAGGCTTGCACTAATTTGCTATTACATACTGACAGTTGAAAAGATGATCTGTGATTGGTGTTCCCTGTGCTAATCATTTATGCAATTTTTAATAATATACAATCCGACCAGAGATGTTATAGCCTAAAACTAATCTCCAAAACCTATAAACCTTGCTTTGAGATGTTTCTGAAGGAGGGGTATGTCCGTCGCTAAGTTTGGTTAATAAGCATCAGAGATGAGTGAATTTTCAATTATTAATTGCAGACCACTTTTCTGCTCTTTTGCATGGATCTAACAACCCCCATCTAAGCTGTAAATTTGTCCGCTAACCAAAATTTTGTCCTGCACCCATGAAACTAGTTAACAGTACCAATATATTTAGACTGTGTTATAAAAGCTAAGATAATAACGTTAAAAGGAATATGGTACTGCAGTATTGTCACACCAAGCACAGACACACTCAGATTGACTGTGAAATATCCTTACTTGTTTCCTTTCATTCTCAAATCCAAGATGTTGCTTTTTCCTTTGACACAAGATTATCAGACGCATTGTACTCATATGTCTCATGCAACAGATATATCCCTATTTTAATCTCTGCAGCTGTCTGCACTGGCTCCAGTGTGCTGCTCTCTGGACAGAGACAGAACCAGACAGCTTGCTTTTGATTAATACAGGCACACCTATTTAGCTATGAAATGTAAGTGGAAAGCAAGGGCCTTTTCATCATGCCCAGTACTGACTGAATTGTTGGAAAGTTTGCAATATGTAAATATGTAAACTGTAATGTGTCTGTAAAATGTAATAAGTCAAAACATGGCGGTACGTGTTGGTCGGTATCACTTTTTGACAGTTTATGGTTTATATATTGTTTAAACCAGGTTAGGCATGGTTGGATGGTATAAAAACTAAAAAAAATTCACAACCATAATTAACAGGCTTAATGGAAAAGGTAAATTGGTGTGATTATTTGGTATGAAAGGGGTTCCTCAAAAGGCTCTATGGGTTAGGATTGGTTAAAGCTCAGCACTGTTTAAAACATGACTGCTGAAAGTATATTCCTACATGAGCTCAGGGACAAAGTAAAATCATTGTTGGTAAATACAATTTGTGAATGACTGCCCTCTGATTTTATTGAGGTTGTACATCTTAACTTGTGTGATATTTGAACTCAGCTCATGGGAAATGAAATCAAAATAAATTTTTTGTACCTTCATCATTCACTTTAAGTGTAAGAAAATCCCCTGTATAATCATTTTCTCAAGAAGTGGATATTTTGCTCTGAAACAAAACTCTCTGCGAAGACTGAAAGAGATCTCAGAGGTCAATTCTGATCGATTTTCTATATAAAGAAGGGTTGAGCTTGGGTTTGGAGTTTAAGCATGAGAATGGATGGGGTTGTAGAGTTCTTGTACAGGGACAGAGAAGATGGCCACAGAGCTCGGATCTGAACCACACCTGAGCCGCTGTGTACTTGTGCCAAGTACAAAGTGCTACTACAAAGTAGCACTTCTTTCTTTACCCCGATCCCATTCCTGGAATCCTTATCAGTCAGCAGCTTCTAAAATCACTCTTCATCCTTTCCATTAAATTCAGAGCCATTTTATTTAAAACCCCACCCTGGCAGCATTTAGCCGATGTTCATAATGTGGACAATGTGTCCCATAGGTCAAACTATAGAAGCAAATTAAAGGACTGTTAAGTAATCGATAGTAATTCACTGACCTGAGCTGGCAACCAGTCAGAACTAAAGAAAAAAATCAGCACAAACAGAGATATGGTTGCCTGTGAGTGACAAAAATGTTTTGAGATTTTAGTCATATGAGGTACCCATGCTCTAATCAGAGCAAGGATCCAATAGAATTTTGACCCAAAATTTCAATATTTCGTAACCCATTAACACCCACACCTAAAGGAAGGCAAAAAAAAAACCTGGCTAAAAAAAAGCAGTCCATAGTGTGTTTGGTACACTAAAGTCCAGTTTAGTAAACATGAGGTATAGAGTGGGACATGTACATCACCTAGAGCTGTATGCATAAAAGAGGCTTGAATCTCTATCCTTTTAAGCAAAAAGTCAAACTCTGAAGTCCTTTGATTGGCAGCAGTACCCAAATGTTTCCCTTGGTGTGGCAGCACCTGTCTGGGAAAGAACAAAAGGAAGATGGTGTCCATTATTACATCATTGCGATTGCTGGGGACTCATCGCCCTCACGACAGCAGGCGGGGTGGAGGTCACAGAGAGAAAGCCATGGGCCTAAAATGATTACTCAGTTAGATACATCTTTATTTGGGTCAGAAACTGGGGTGTATGGACCCAAATGCAAGACACTTGAAACAGGAGTTGAATTGATAATGACCTTTATTCAGGTTACAAAGGAAATTCAGCTCAATGGAAAAAAAACAGGTAATTATAAACAAAGTTCTTTCAGCCAATAACTAATGAGTGAGCGCTGAGCGTGGGGAATGAACAGGCAGTTTAGAGTCGTTGAGATGGCAACAGGAATAAGGGGAAAGCTCCAGGGCAAACAGATAAACTGATGATGTCTTCCAAAGAGACAGAACCACAACTTCAGGCAGGCCAAAAAACAGGGGAAAAACAGAGGCAGTCTTGCAGTTAGGAACAAAGGTAGAAGTGGTTACTGGGGCTGAGGTGAGGAGGATTAGTTGAATCAAGCAGGGTCAAAGCCGGGAAGTCAGTCCAAAAGATATCGCTGGAGAGTTTAGCATGAATGCGTCACAATCTGGCAGAGGGAGACCTATATAATGTGGGGACAGGTACAGGTGATTGAGATTGATTGGCAGAGGAGGTTGGCTGAGGGAGTGAGTGAGTGAGTGGTGATGCATTCAGGGTGACACAGAGAAACCAGTGGTGAAAACTGCAAACCATGACATGTATGTGTGGTAATGACTGTGTGGAGATGCCATTACGATATTCTGATTTCCCCCTCAACAACAAGGGTGCCAACCTTGATGGAACCTAAAACCTATCTAATGCAGTCATTTTTGTCTGTAACTAGCATCCAGCATGCCTGAAAAAGATCATTCAGTGTGTGTAATTCTTGAAAACTTAATCCAAGTGACAGATGGATAATGACAATCACATTTTAATTCAGGTGTGACCAGTAATTGTAGTTAGACATGAAAAAGCATGTTTTCCCTCTTCATACTACACTTTAGTGCATTTGTTATTAGCAAGAACTAATTCATACCAGCTTTAGAAAGCAAGAAAACTGAAAAGCCTCATGGCTTTAGGTACAAGCTATATGCTTGGATGTCCTTTTTTAACAACCAAATACAGGAGCTCTTGCAAACTTAGTGCATTAACTGATTATACTTTAAAGTTTTACCTCAATAATGCAAGACTTTTACTTTTTTTTCTTTTTGGTATTTTCCATTGTGGTATTAGTACCTTTACTTCTGAGTGCCTCCTCTCACACTGCTGCTCTGTGTCAAGTATTAGTAAAGTAGGCATATTTTAGAAACTTGCCAGGGGTAGCTGATCAAATTTATTTCGATTTTTACTCCCATTTGGTGAGTGGTGATATTAAACCATGGTTGCTACACCTGTCAAGCTTTCCATTTTGGCTTTTTATGTATTCAATTTTCAATGACAATGGTAGCAGATGAGCTACTGGAAATTCATCATATTTTTTTAAAACAATGGGTTAAGACAAGCAAAAAAAAAAGCAGACTTTTTATTTTAATCTGGGACCATTGATTTTCCCGGTGGAAATTACCACTGTTACCGACAAATTTTATTTTTTTATTTTTATCTGTAGGAAGTTATGGGCTCACTGCATAGGTGCAAAAAAACAGGACAAGAGCATCAATGATCAGGATAATGTCTGCACACTGACTCCAAACCTCACATATACATAAGATAAACAGTTTTATCTCACTCAGGTCTTTGTTAGGACAAAAACTTAAAAGCTAGCAAATCAACATTCACTCTATGAGCTGTTTAAAAATGTTCTTTTTAAGCTGACCCATGTGAGAAACCTTTAAAAGCATCTTGAGTATGCATTTAATGGCCTTACATATATATAATTTTTAAGATTGTAATAAGCCAATGATAAGCTTTAAATGTACACACATCTGTTCTACATACAAGTAAGAAGTCATTCAGGCATGCTAACAACATAAGCTGTCAAAGTAAGAGCACACAAACAGACTTATCCATTGCTTTTACTTTAACACTAGTGTTTTTTGAAAGTTGGAGAGCATTCTGATAACTTAAGACTTGAAAAACAGACTACTGTGGTGGACAAAAAAATCAGCTTTATGGTGAGTAAATTCTGCAAGATCAGTAGCAAAGTCTTTTGATTGGTATGGACATAAAGGAGGAAGTTAAAGCAAGATGTAAATATATCATGATAAGCAAGTAAGACATTAAACTCTGCAGCAAAGTGACTTGTCATAACTATTGGGTTAATTTAAGAAGAGAGGTAGTTAAGGTTCAGGAAGAAATTGGCCAAAAGAGTGAAACTTTCTTGCTCAGGAAGAGTCCTATCTCCTTTAGTTCCACCAGTTCCACCAGTAATTGTGTGCAGAATTGCTCTCTAATATGCTTTTGTAGCCACATGTCGAAGTCGTATTTCTGAGAATTTGTTCCACTCTCCAGCTCTCCAGTCAGCATGTACTCCCCACTCAGCCAACAGTGAGAGCAGCAGAGCAGGCAATCTTACCTGTATAGGAAGCAGGGGTGATCAGTCAGGAACAGGAAGAACACTGGGGCGGAAAACACAGACCCACTGGGGAGCAGCTGGAGCACAGGCAAGGTGTTCCTGGTGTTCTCTCTATACTCTGAGTCTCACTGACTTTGTCCCACATTCACAACCCTTTTCCATAGGCAGGGTGTTCTATAAGCAGGATGATCTTCATGTTATTTTTACAACACCTTTCTTTGGGGTTGATTGTGGTGCCATTTTGGGATAAAGTGGATCCGGTTTTCCTAATGGTGTATTAAAGTTTCAACTTGTCTTATGTGCTTTTGAACTTTATAAAAACTCTTTGTCTGTACCTTCCTCTTTGACCTCTTTGACATTGTCTTGAGGAGTATTTGTTTGATGAGAAAATGATCTGTGGATGACTAAGCTATAAACTTGATGACCCACTCAGTAAGACTCAGCATCATTTGTTTTTCTTAAAAATGGTCGTTTTGTGTAATAATAAATTTGAAATCTATCTGTGTTTAGGAGATTAATGGCCGTTTAGACAATTCTCTCCTCTGAAAGCGTTTGTAAGAACATTATGAGCTTCATGTGAGTCATATTAGTCAGAACTCATCTTACCCCATAAACTTCTGCTGAACCGTTCTCTTGGCGACATGTAAATTCACTTTGTTTGTACTCCCTTCTGTTCTTGCTTATTTCTTCATTATTCTCTCCTCATGTTCTGTATCTCCCATATAATCCCCACTGAAATGGTACATATCCCTTCGCTAAGCAGGGTAAGACAAGATGTGTGGCCGTGTTGCTTTAAGTCTGCCTGGCATTGATCCTGCTGGCAGAGTCTCTTTTAGTCTCCTTTGAGGGAAAAGCTTTTGCACACTTTTGAACCAGACAGTGTGGCTCTGCTTCCTCGGCCACACAGGTGCATAAAACACCAAAGATCCCTGTGAGAGTGTCTGTTTGGCTGTATTTTCCTTTTAAACGCCACAGGAGTTCTGGATGTATATCCGGAAATCCTTTTTGTTTCAGGTGTTTGTTGTGCAGCTCACGTGGTCTCTCTGTTTTCCCACCTTCACACCCCTGGAGGTGTGCTGTTGTTTGAATGCGGGTATTTTTAGAACATTAATGAATTGAGTTAAGGTGTAAAATGGCTGCCACGGGAGGTCAGACACTGGTCATTTGTCATCGGGATGAAGTAAGTGAGCTTGAAAGACGGAAATAGCTTTGTTTGAAGTGCCAAGTCATCTCAAGCCAATCTACTGGAACCAGAGGGCCCATTTTTTTGCAGGCCAGTTAGGGGAGCCAGGCTCTCTATTTCTCCCAGGGTCTCTTTCATCTTTTCCTGCCACACATGGCCCTAAGGCATTGTCCACCAAACACAAAGACATAAATATCGTCCACCATAAGAACATGTCTCTCCTAACCGTCTAATAGTGCCTGTGAACATTGCACAACAGTATATATAAAGTACCTGTAGTCCCCAAGGTGTAGAAGGAGCCTCCAGCGAAAAATGTTCTGCTTTTTTGTCCCACAATTTGAAGATATTCTACTAGTTCTGGTTTCCTTCCTGTAAAAATAAGTCTAATTTCACAGCAACCTTTTTTTCTGTAAAAGAAGGAAATATCCAGTTTAAGTTGCATTAAATGGTTGGTTTATTCATTTCACCAAAAAGGACATATTTGTTCTGATCTACATGGTTTTGATTTTAATTGTTCTGGTTTTGAGCAATGTTTCAGATGTCTCTCAACCCCAATTCATTAGAAGTCAATAGAATTAACATTTTTTGGGTCACATCATTAAACAACATCTCTTCCTGCAAAGTGTTCCCATCATTTTGTGGAAAAATCAGCAAACACACTGATGACAGTTGACCTCACCATTAACAGCTTTTGCAGAATTACTCCCTCAGTATCTTGAAAGAATTGTTCTGAGAAATTTATTTTCGCGACTACAGCCATTAGCAATCATTAGCAACTTAGCATGAAGAGAAAAACAGAACTTTAGAGACAAGCAGAGAAACTCTTAAAATCACTGGCCAAGAGTTAATGCAGCTAAGCACTTAAGTAAGTTTCTTGACTTCACTTTTGTTCAACCGACAAGACAGAAAAAATATGGTTGCCTATAGAGGTGGTTTCTAGTCAAGTCTAGTCAGCTAAACCAAACTGTCTCAAATGTTAGTTATATACTTAACAGACAGATATTAGCTTGTTTTTGTCTCATCTACCCCTCAATAAAAAAGTGAATGAACATATTTCCAGAAAACACAACTGTTCAATTTAGATGCCACTGCTCTAAAGATTTCAGGTGGCAATTGCCAACTAAATCCACAGATGGAATTGCAGTGAGCATTAATGGAGCTTTAAGACAGCAGCTCAAATTGTCCTCTGATATTAGCTTTGTCTACTGTATGCCCCTTACTGATTTTTAAATCGCTGTACTTGACCTGTGGCAGTAGGCTTTCTTTCTGTTCATTGTGCCTTATTTCACCAGGCTCTGGAAAATGTGTTTCCACGGAAACAATGTTTAGAGTTGTCAACACATTGGTGCGAATGGAAAAAAAGGTTTTGCTCTTTGACATTGCTTTATGAATGTGGTTCGGTGATTTATATTTAGAAAAAAGATTAACTGCGATCACATGGGCTGCAGAGAGGAGCTGAGCAGCTCAAAGTGTTGAAGACACAAGTGATGGGTGTAAATGGACTTTTTTTTTTTAATTGATGTTCATAGCCAATCACAGCTAGGCTTTGCATCATGACACATATTTAAATAATCTGCTACATGCATGCCATGTTAGGAGGCAGTGAAATAACAGCTCTTCTTGTCCAGAGAGAGGACTGCATCAGTAATTAAAATGTTAAAATTAAGGTGTTTGTGAGGCATTGTACCCAATAATGAAGCTCTAGTTGCTATGGGTAACTGCAGACCAATTTTCTGCCTCAGAAGATTCAGGCTTTCCATGGGTCAAATGTTAAAGTGCAGCCCAATAATACTACTTATTTAAAACAGAGCAAGAGTCTTTGAGTTAATCGAAAAGCCTTTCTCTATTGTCAGCCCGCCACTGTGACAACAAACCTTCAGTCTCCCTTAGGGGTTGCTATAAAGAACTGATTGAAAGAAAACCAAGGGAAGGTGGAGGTGGATGATGTGTGAGGTGTTTTTCACTCCGGGTGCAGTGAAGCGTGGCATCCACTCCTCAACACAGACAGCCTCATTGGTCACCATTTTCACATGAAAGAGTCCATTGGTCAGCAGTCATTTATCATGTCATGAACTGATGTAGAACCTGGTGAATCACTTTCCATAACAGAGTCCTCTGATTGCACCACACTGTCACTGCTGCAGCTACGACCGCTATAAATATGAATAATACCGCCATAACTAGTACAACAACTAGTAGGCTACTTATATTATCACTACTGCAGTTACTGCTCCAACTGTTGAACCTACCACACTTCTTACTAGACTATCTTTTTCCATCTATAGGAAATATTAGAGCATGAAAAATTCTTGACCATAACAAGAGTATTTTCACAAAATAATATTAACTCTAGGTCAACCTTTGAGTAATCACAAAGGCTTTCAGTTTCATTTTATGGTCCTTAGTAGCAGATAGAGTCCACTTTGTTTAACACATACTGCATAAACAAAAAACTGGCTGTGTAAAGGCCTGTAAATGAGAACTGAACTTGGATTATTTAACCTTTTTGTTTTGTACTGCAGTCAACTGTCACTACTTCCAGTACTTTAAGTATAACTACCGCTGTTAGCTATGTAGCTATGCTATATAGGTTGAATTCAGCTGACCTGTTGTAAGTATTTCATCAACTGGTGCTACTGTTTCCACTTAGCTAATATGACTGTGCTACTTTCCCATGTTAGTGGTGTGGCTTAGGGCAGCTAAGTGTCAGACCACCACTTAAGCCAGGTCTTATCTTATAAAAACCGTTGGATGGATGTCCACAAAAAAATTGTACAGGCACTCATGCTCCTAAGAGAAGAAAACCTAATTAGTCTGATGATCCTGTGTTTCTTTCTCGAGCACCTCCATGAGGTTGACATGTGTGATCTTTAGTTAAATGTCCTGATGATTATTGGATAGACTCAGACAATTAAGCTCTCCTCAGACAAAGGTTTTGCCCTGATCTGGATGGGCAGGAGGATAGATGAGTAAAAGCCAATTAAGTCCTGTCTATCTTCCTCAGTCTTACAATCATTATAGCCCCACAACACAAACACAAATGCACACACACACACATACCCACACACACACACAGACAGAGAACCTCCGTTCCCCCCACACTGCCCCTCCCTTCCTGTCTCTCCCATTGATGGCAGTGACCTTGAGGCAGCGGAGAATTTGGAAATTACAAACCTGTCAGAGAGTCAAGGGAGGGATAAATGTCGATGGTTGTCTTGGCTGATCTCAGGCCTTATTTAGAAGTTGGCGAGTGAAAGCAGGGGAAGTGTGTGCTTCCATTACAGTAGGTGATACCCAGTACCCAGACAGACAGACAGAGAGAGGAAGATTACACAGAGAGAGAGTCAGAGGCCAAAAAATAAAAAATAAAACAGGCTATATGATCCTTGATGGAGGCTGAGTAATGTGAGTAAATAGCTGATTCCTTCGCCACTCTCTCTTTCTAACACTTCCTGGTAGTATGTGAATGCAGAGATGCATTCACATTCTACCCTTAAACTGCGTGACAGCATGCCACTCACTCCCAAACTGCTCATTCACAAACGATATGTGTACCCACACACTCATACAAACGCTGACACACTCAACCTCCATCTCTGCTTGATCTCTTATCATATCCCAGAACACCATACAGTTTCCCTCCCTCTGGCAATTCATTTCATGTTAACACTGCATCAATCTGCAATGCTGCCCTCTCACTGCACACATCCATCCATCGCCACGCTGCTTATCTCAGTCACCTTCAGGGAAAACAAATGATGTTTATATCCATCCTGCCTTGCTGCTTAGATCACCTCCACCTCACTGTGTTTGTGGATCCCCACACAGCATTGTAATGCTGGGTGGTTCATGTTGCAGTTCACCATGTGAAGACGAGTACAGTATCTGTCCTGCCAAGGTTGGCCCTTCACCAAAGGATAATTAAGCAGATTTTGGTTCTGAATCACATCTCCTGACAATCACAGAGGCATTTCACATTCAAAAGTGGCGTGAACAGATTATCTGCCCAAATGATTTTGCAATGTAAGAGGTTTACAGACATAATCTTACTGACTGGATCTGAGTCTCCCCCGATTTCAGCTCTGTAATACCAAAGTGGCAATACTGGCAATACCAAGAATTGCAAGCTGTCTGCGAGGCATCACCAACCTGATTTACTTGTTAATGCTGGCCTGTAAGAGTACTTGCACTAGCCTCACCTGAGACTAATGTGCTTAAAGTTGGCAACACACTTCTCTGTTCTTGAACTCTTTAGCCCCTGACAGACCAAACTAGCATCCTAGTGCGAGTGGTGTCAAAGGTCAACTGTTAAGTTGCCTCACATTGCCTGTGCCTTGGCCGAAAAGCTGCTCTTTAACACAATGTAAAAACTACAGCTGACCACCAACTAGCACTTAACATTCTGCATCTTAGTTGGAGATAGCTCTCCAGACCAGCAGATGGAAGTGGTCTTTATTTGTCATTGAAAAAGAAACCAAAAACTAGGAGTGCTGATATGGAAACCACTGTTATGATAAAGCAGCATTTGCTAACAATTTCCACATTACTTTTGATTTAAAAAACTTTGCTTGACTCCTTCCTGTTCAGTTCAATGTGTTTAAGAAACTTATCTGTCCAGTCATCCAGAGGCAAAACACTAACTACAGGAGTTGTAGTCTGAAGGGGAAAAGACAATCAGAATATTTTCTGTCTGCCGCTGTTTCAACATGCTGAATTGGCTGAAAAGTCGCCAGCAAGAACTGACTAGAACCAACAGGGCAGGACACACTATAAAAACTAGGAAAATAGACTCTCACCAACAGCCCTACATAAAACCATAAAACAACTGTGGGCTGTTGACTTTTATGAGCCAAATGACTATTTTTTATTTTTTTTTTTTTTATAAAAGTGGGAACCATGCATCATTTTAACTGCAAAGAATTGTCATTTTGTTTCATCAAGAACTTAGATTAATATCAGAAAAGCATATTATTGACATACTGATAATAATATTAAGGAGCCTCCTTCTGAGTTATTTGTTTTGATATCTGTTGAATGTCATATTCTGGTTTCAGGGAAGTAGCAGGGACCTGTTTCTAATAAATGAATTGCATGGTATTTTAATCTGTGCAGAGACTTGTGCTGGATGATACCCGCTTTCCATGCATTTTAAGCTGTATCAGATGTTTTTTTTCCTTTCTGGCATCTGTATGGAAATGTAATGGAAAAGTCTTCTCTAACATTTTTTACATTACATCAGCAAATGTAAAAATTGATCTGATGTAAAACACGACAGATCATATCAGATCTGTATCTAGGTTGAGTTGCAAACTCTACATCTACTTAATTTGAAGAGTCTCATTCATATTTTTAGTTCCTGTTTTTAGGGTGGAAAATGAGGATTTGAGTTAATGGTGGGTTGTTGGTACGGTGAAGTAGTCTCTCCTATAATCACTGCTGGAGGGCTTCTTCAGTCCTCTGCGTGATGTTCCTCTCAGCAGCTTCTTATGCCACGGCTCCTCTTACTCCCTACAGGCTAATTGGCCCTAACTCGATCTGAAACGGCAGATAGGTTCACCCATAATGCCTAGTGTTGATATCTATGCACTGGGGGCTGCTGTTCTGTGTTTCAGCAAATGCAGCTCACTGACTCTTTGTGTGTGTGTGTGTGTGTGTGTGTGTGTGTCTGTGTGTTTTCGTGTGTGTCTGTGTGGCTGTGTGTGTGTCTGGTTAAGAGAGAGAGACACTGTGCGTGTTTAGGTAGTGAGGGGTGAATGGGGGTAGCAGTGGGATGCTTGTCTGCTTGTGCATCAGTCTGTGTGTCTGTGTGTGTGTACTTACGGGTGGTTGGGATGGCGTGTGTGTCTGTCTACAAGTGCGTGCCAGACTGTCTGCATGGTACAGTGCTAACACACCGAACGCTGGCTGTTCCCAAATGTCAGTTTGTGCTGTGCAGGTTGCCTGGCAGCATGTTGAGGTTGAGCGAACACACTAATTTGATGAGGAGCCACACTGTTGTGAAACCGATGCAGATTTGCTCACTCTTTATCCAGATTATCATAATTTCAAACCTTATTATGTAAGATTAATATTGGAAATAATAAATCCTTTTATTGTAATTGCTGTAGTCTGGGAGCCGTCTCAGTCAACTGTTTGGCACAACATTGCTGCTATAAAGGTTAATGTCAGTCAGTGAGAAACTGACACTTACCTTTTATGGGTTTTTAAAGACTTTGTGAGCATTGCTGTGTGGACACTACACTCTGACTGATATTCCTGCCAAACAGTATTTGTATGAGTATGAGAACAAATATTCCTGCCTTAATACAGTGTTTAATTTTAGTTGAGTTATTAGATATGTGCTGATGGTTTTGATTCAGCTCTGATGGGATTTTTATGCCCATCTTTAAGATATATATACATATAATGAATATACATATATATAATGAATTATATGGCATTCTATTACAATTATTAGTATAGCACTGTGGAAATGGGTAAGCTTATTTGACATATTGTACAATGAAATCCATAACAAAAACATTGTTATTCAAAGTGAGGTCATTATAAATGTAAATGACAATTAGTCTTGTGACTATAACAATGCTACTTTATCAATGCCTGTGGAGAAAGATCTCTTATTTAATGCACTAGTTCTCCTTAAAGAGGTCACGTTCAGCTCCAGACTGGCAACGCTGGAGACAGTAACCACTAGTGTTATCTCATTATGGACTGGCAGGATTTCCTGACAGAAAGACCTGTCAGTATATGTGGTATAAGCAAAGTCAGAGTAGTTACAAATAATAAGCAGTGTCAGTTGTTCCTTTACCAGTTATCAAGTCTAGTAAAATGATGAACTTTAAATGAACTTTATCCGTAAGACATCAGTTTCTACTGAGATCATCCAGCCTCCAACTAATATCACCCCAAGCTGATGACAAAAAACTCTTATTATCTTCAAGTAAGAAAGTGTTCACAACACGATAGCATATCCTTTCAAAAGGGAAAATTGTGCTTTTGTTTGGCATGTTTTTGTATTATGTTTGCTAAAGCAGAATAGGTGTCACACAAAAAAAGGCTGCATTTCCTGAGGAAAATGTAAGTGGGCTTGCTTATACTAAAAATTACAAGCACAAGCATGTTAAGCAAGTTCAGATTTCTTAAAATGTTAATGAATATGTTGTTTGTATGTGAAGTCTAGCTTGAAATTAGTTGAATTGTGAAAATTGAAGATGCTGAGGTTTTAGTTGAAGTATCAGAACTGAAAGCTGGTAAATTCAGTTAATTCAATATTACTGAAAGTGTGTAAAATTTCATCTTACATCCAGTTTGAAGTTGCTTTGTTATTTTGCAACTAAGTTTAGAACGCATTAAAGATAAAAGTCAAACTGTCAGATGAAATGTCAAATATACAGTGAAGGCAGTTATATTGTCAGTAAATGGTACATTTTATTTGCTAAAACAAGGAGAAAACGTGTTCCCCTCAATCCAGATAAACTTATCAAAATGTTTACTTTAAACAGAAACAGAGTTTAAAACCAAGTTTTGTTTCCTCATTTATACAGTTGATATCAAACAGCATTATAATGCTAGGCAGTTCTGTATTTCAGATGAAATGTTAAATTATTTGCTAGTTGCTTGCTTATTTCTCCTCCTTTAAAGAATAAATGAGGAGAAATTATCAAATAGGCCAAGTGATACATATTAATCTACCATTACATTAGAACATAAGAAACATAAAAAAATAAAAACTACTGGAAGACTTAATTCGAACTCTTTAAGTGTGAGCTTTAAGGTAATACTCTTGTTTTTAATGGAACTTTAATGTTTTGGTGCAAAAGAGTGAAATATTTGTAAAAAACAATCTCAAGTTTAAAGAAAGGTATCAATCCAGTCTTTCTTAATTTCACACTAGTTTTAGAGTTTGGTGAACCATAAATTAAAGTTATACAAGGATTTAATCAGATTAAACAATGAATCTTCCAGACTTCAGATTATCAGCTGTGGAAAAAAGCCTTTTAGAAGTAAGATAAGAAAAAATGCTGCATATACTGCACCGAGTCTTGGGGACGTGTGTTTTTGATTTCAATGCGTGTTAAAGTTTACACTAAGCTGTTTCCATCACAGGTTCATAGAAAAACAATATCTTATGTGTTTGATACATAATTTCATCTTCAGTTACTGCCATCTTTTTATTGTTACTAGTATTATTAATAGAATCATTATTAAAACACTTCCATATAGCTTACATATAGTTTAACATATAGATTTATCTTCGCTTTTGGCCTTGCTTTC
>JAQMCX010000035.1:2479106-2520789 GCA_029814765.1 Acanthurus leucopareius | reverse complement strand
CTATATGTAAAGTGTCTTGAGACAACTTTGTTGTGATTTGACACTATATAAATAAAATTGAATTGAATTGAATTGAAATCTTTATTTTGACTCCGTCAGGTTACAGCTGAATAAGTATATTCACAAATCGAAAGTAACACATGATAGGTTTCCAGCGCTTTATCATTCATTAAAGAAATTCAAGTCTGGTAAATGATGAATGAGTGGACCACTCTGAATAAAATGGAGAAGAAACTTACTGACTCTTCTCTATACCTCTGTCTTTTAAGGTGAATGTCATGGTCTGCACCGACATGCAATCATATTTCTATCTCTACTGACTTAAAAATCAAGGTTTTATCTGTTGCCATGATGAATCATAGTATCGGAGTACTGTTGATGATGGCTTTCTAATTGTGGACACATGCCCTTCATTCAGAGTGAACATGCTCAGAGTTTATTAAACTGACTCTGATCAGCTCTTTTGTAACCAAAAACTCTGAGTTTAACATCTCAGGCTCAATCGACTCAGAGTTCAGGATCAGAGTCAGTTTGTTAAACTTGCTTTTCCATAAACAGGCTTTAAAGGTGGTTTAAGTTGCAACAACAGAAATGATTCCTCTGTCCTCAACAAGTGAATCTCAGAGAACAAGTTAAGTGTATGTTTACATATGTTCATCTGGTGCAAAAGTTACTTACAGGTGTGTTTCCGATTCACATGACTTAGTGTCTGGTAAACAACAAGCCACTGCTCTATTTTATTTTAAATGTACCAAAGGTTGCATGATGGTGTTGAGCGCCCTCCTGCTTGCAGAGTTGAGCTGCTGACGCCATACTGCCCAGATATTTGATTTACATTACATCTGAAGTGTAGTACTGACCTTTGCTCTTCCAAACACACCAGTGCTGCTCAGTGCTGTGTCTTTGTTAGACAGTACAACAGAGTAGGTGATTTAAGGTCAAAAATGTGATTCTTGTCCATGACCTGGCACGTACTGGGTGTGTGCACTCTTGTCCACCTGTCCACCAGATGTATAGCCCTGCTCCTCCTTCTGTTTTTCTTTGTCTAATAGAAACTTAGAGCTGCAGAGCAGCCACAGTTCAGCTCCTCCTCTGTTTCTGCTCCGCGTATTGCTCACAGCTTCTCTGGAAGTTGGTGTGATAGTAATAGGAGCTGCTTCATGAATCATTAAGCACATTTTTCTACAATAGAGTGCGATTTAGCTAAATGGATGTGGACGATGAGAGCCGTCTTATCTGTATTATTTAACAAGAAATAGTGGGATGAGAGATGGTCAGAATCGTAGCGCGTGAGCCACCGCAAGTAGCCACATTCATATTCATCACTCCCAGTTTTTCTCTATCTTTCTTCCTCCCCTTTTTACCCAATTTCTGTTATCATGTTTTTCCTTCACTCTCTCATTCTTTATGCCTCCCTCTTTGCTTCAGTAGCCATCCTGCACTTGCTGTCTCTTTATCTCTCTCTTTCTCCCAGAGGGTTTGTATCTAATCAGCCTTCTGACAGGAACGTAATTATTGTACTAATTGTATATTTTATTCCTGAGAGATTTTTGACACAATGCCATGACACCTAAGCATAAGTTTGTCGCAACCTTGTGTTCTTTCAAACTTACATCCATCAAAAAGTGAGGGTCCTACTTTAATCATGCAGGTACAGCGACAAGTGCAAAGTGATAGTTCTCCAACACAGGGCCTGTTTGCAGGTCCTCACTTGTTTGATTTAGTGGTGCAAAGTAAAAAAGAAATGGCTGAAGCAGAGTGTAGAGGATGAGGGAGAGGGTGTGTTGGAAATAAATATGTTTTCTACCAATCACTGGTCTCATGATGACAACAGCTCAAGAATTTAGGAAAAGATCCTCTTTAGGAAATGTGTTCGTTGCCTGGATGTTGCAGAGTGATGCAATGTAAACGCCACACAGCTCACCACTGTTGTAAATGGTCCCATCATATTTTAAAATGTGTTTGCAACATTATGCATTTCAAGATAAAACATGATCCTACTGAAACTATTATTTTCTCATTAGAAAGGGGGGTATGACATAAAAGATTAATGTGCTACAGAAATCAGATGTTTCAAGCATACACAGGCAGAATACCGAGTTATAACCGACCAGTCTGATGTGTGTAGAGGTGTGTGTGGTTATTCTGTAGCAGCCTGGTGTTAGAGAACATTATTAAATAAAGGCAAACACGGTGAACAGTCATGTGTAATGGCACTGTACTTTTCAGCTGAAGGTTGCAGATTTATCAAAATGTGTCCTGCTTTCCTCAGATGTCTGCAGTGATAAACGTAAGCGATAAAGCTTTCCATTCTGTATCAATGCAGACTAATTTACAAACTACTGGGCTTCAGCTGATTTAAACTTTTTATTTTATGCTGATTTTAAAAACTCCTAGCTCGGAAGTCTTCTTTTATATTTATGTATGAAGCATTGCAAGTGCAATGATCGGTCAAAACGTGGGTGTTTGAAATGGGACGCTTGCTTGGCCTCCTGTATTGCTGCTCGCAGCTTTCATTATAGCATAGGCCTGCAGTGTGAAGGACCCCTGCATTTCTGGATGCAGTAGTTCCTGACCCACAGTTTTAGACTAATGTATATGCAACTGCTTTAGATAGCAAAGGAAAGTTTAATATCATTTAGATAACCACTGCACAGCGTTAGCAAACATTTACATTTAAACTCAAATTACCTCATGCCTCGTTAGACTAACTAATAACTAGCACAGTAGAGACAAAGAGTTTAAGTTATTGTCCTAAAGATTTCAGACCTGGTTGATTTGGCGCCACCTGTAGTTACTGATTGTTGCAGTCAGTGCAGTTTAATGCTAGAGTTGAATTAAGAAATTACAACTAAGTGCTTTCAGTGTAAAGTTACAGCGGACGTAACGGTTCAGTTTGCATTAGTGGAATTTCAATCAAGCATTTTTTCAGGAAATGATGAGACTGACACCCTGTTCACAATACTGCAGCTATATAAATACTGGAATACTTTAAGCAGTGGGCCAAAGGTTAGTCATCACTGTGTTTACCTCACTGGCTGATAGATAGACTAATGTCTTATCAGACATTTATTTCAATGAAAATCTCTAAGATTGTTACGTGAACTCTAACCCTCTGGTGCTGGGTATAATGTAGTTACTTACAACTTTCACTGAAACACACACATACAGGGACACATTTCCCTTGTAACGTGTTTTGAAAATCCCTTGTCCAAACTATTCAAAATTATTCAACACACTGGCATTAACAGTACTGTATGTGCCTTAATATAAAGTACTTAACAATTGTATTATGTAAATCTTATGTAAACAAAAAGTTAATCACCTGGTCTCTTTCAGTAGGTGCTTGATTTTCTACCAAACAGACAGACATACAAATGTGTATCAGAGTTTTATATGTGAACCCCAGCAAGCTGGAACCACGCCTCCTTAGCAGTAATCTGACTGTAATCGAGTAGCCAATGCCACTCAATTTCAAAATGAGTAACCCAATGCATTGTTAGAAGAAAATGTAAAAGTGGTAAAAAAAAAAATAAAGCACCTTATCATTGAGGAATAATAGTTGTCTGAAAAAACTTCTACCAACCGTGTTAGTGTATAGTGAATATAAATCCAAGTCTGAAATTCACCTCTGCAGCTCTGCAATTGAGTGAAAATTTTAGCATGACATTGTTACCCAAGTGATCAGTCAGGACCAAAATACACATCTGATATGAATAATTCAGGAGCAAAGCCACAAATAGATTTACTGTAGTGGTAACAGACATGTAGCTTTGATCCTTTTCGAAGAACAAACGGCTATGAAAACCTCCTGGTTGTTGCATCAGAATCCAACAGTAACACAGATTAGCAGCAGCGTCGAGTGGAGGTCGTCTCACTTGAGTTATCGGGTTTGATTTGCAACTCTAATTGATAAGTTCTGACAATATTTTTCTACCAAGTAATATACATTCTCACAGTAATAAAATCAGAGTATTGCTGGTTTGGATTTACTTAAATTAATTTTTTCCCATCTCTACTGTCAAAAATGTTTAAAATTTTGTTGCACATTAATGAGCTCAAGGTTATAAACTGGCAAATACCAGTGGAAAACTCAGTCATATCTTAAAATGATGATCTGAAGTGCAAGTACAAGGCCTTAATACACCAAAACAGATAAATAATTAATCTCTTGACCAATTATTTTGTACATAGCTCCCATGGGTGGAGACACACTGAATGCTATATTTTCCTGTGACACAGGAAACAAGCTATGTCAGATTGAAATGGTGGTGTTTCACATTTAGCTGCAGGACACTCATCAGTCACACAGCTCTGATCCCAGACCAGCACAGGCCTGAATTACAAAAAAAAAAAATACTGCCTTGACCTTCATTTGCATCAACATTCAGGTTTCTAGGCTTCCTGTCTGCCTCTGTGTGTATGTGTGTAACTGTGTGTGTGTGTGGTTGTGTGTCCCTGGAGCTGGTGGAGGTGAGAGGGGAGTGTGACTACAACTACATCATACATGAATTTATTCATTGTGAAGGTTTTCAAGCCTGGGAGACATGTAGAAGCAGACCAGGTTTCCATTCAGCTGAGACATAAAAGTCTAATTTAGAGGAAATATGATTGATGATCAGCAGTAAAAACTGAGATCATACTAATGGTTTCCTCACCTTTAAATCACTGTAGATGATGTGTATGACCCCTCTAGTGTTGAACAGTAAACTGTCACTGACTGGGGCTGAAGTAATGAGATTACTTTCCCACTAACAAATACTTAAAGTGTTTACAGTTTAGAAGAAAGTAATGATTAGGTTGTGTTGCTTTGATGGTCGACTTGTTGGTGGTCTTAGCAGGGTCAGGAGTTAGATTGTTGGAGGGTCAATATCAGTTTCACCTCTATAGAGAGACCATCTGGGACATGTTGGATGGGCACACAGACTGAAGGCAGGAGGACTTAGATTTTTGCCAAAAGAGAAGGAGTATACAGTAGCCACTGAGAGTTCACACTGTCTTCAGGGTAATGGTGTTTTGGGGGTTTTTTTGGTTTTAATGGGGGGACAACAAAGGTGTCCCAGCAGTGTGTGGGTATTCATCATTTTCAGTGTCCCTTGGAAACAATTTCTATTGGCTGATGCAGTGTTTCTGTGCTTGTTTGTGTTTTGTTTTGATGTTTGAATGTTTTTTCTTAAATTGTAGCACATTATCTCAGGGCCACAATAGCAGTGACCCTTTTAGTAACTGCAATGATATTATGTAAATACTCCAAAGAAGACAGTTTCTTGCAGTGAGTGGTCAACTAGATGTTTAGTGAAATAAAATTAGCTGAAAATGAAAACAAATCACTTGTTGAATTTGAACAGTTGCTCTCATCAAACTGTGACTCAGGAGGTGGAGCAAGTTGAACATTTAAACGTTGGTGATTGTCTAGTGTACATGTCATACACAACCTCAAATAGCTCCTGATGTCTGATCCTTTGGTGTGTGAGTGTGTCTGTGTTTATTCTAGATTAGTAGGCTGTCAGCATAAGGAAAACACAGCCCTTTCACCTTCACTTATTTGACATGTATACAGAGATTTAGAATGAGTGTATTCATCATTTTGGCTTGTTATTGTTCTGATTTCATCATGTAACAGTGTGGCACAAGGAGTCAGGCTTATCAAACAACACATGCATACAAATATTGGAGGTTGTTCCACTATTTTGACCCAGGCATCAATATTGAAACTCAAGCCCATGATGACACTCTATAGCTTGCCTGTATTACATTCTCTGTGACCTTTGGTGGGTCAACAGTATATCCCACGAGGAATTATATCACTGTCCGGCGTACTCTGTGTGGCATGCTGCTGTACTCGCTCACAGTTTGCCTGTGGGCGTCCATCTTGCTGAGCATAATAGCAAAGTGGGACCTGCAATTTCAAGTTGCCTGAGGGTGGGTGGAGGGGGTGGTCACAAAGGAGCCAGCTCTACAATCAGACTGCAGCAGGGCCCTCCCTGCTTTCCAGCTGGGGACAGATACATGAAGAGCAGGGTTATAACAGGAGTCCTGCTGGGAGTGGACTCATCAGACTGATTGGTAAAGGACACTATTTTCAAGAACATTTTCTTTCAGCTGTTTTCATTTGAATAAATGAGAAAACTACAGATACATGCCAACTCAACTCTTTTTTTGACACATATCAGTCACATTTGTTCATAGATGGTCACATACCACACCAATTCAGTATATATTGTAAATAGATGTACATGTGCCATTACTGTGGCTGCAGAAACAGGCTGAACACAATTTCTCTGACAACAAAACCCACAAATTCTCGCCTTTTCTTCAAATGAAACACACAGTTTAATAGAAATTTACAATTTTATGACAATGAAAGTGATTTTAATGGTTCCTGCAGGCTTGTGAATGTTACTGTTTATTGTTGGAGCAGCTGATTGCAACAAAAAGTAAGTGTAGTTTTAGTGATTTACAGGTGAAAAATTAGTAAATCGATAGCATTTTAATGTCTATATCTTGACATGTATTTATGTTTAGATGCATAACATGTAACAGGAAGAGGTTAGAAAATTTAAATGGGTAAATACCAGTTTATCTTGCTTTCTTGAACTTTAAGGGACTGAAGTTACATGAGTTGGACATGAAACCCTTAAAAAGACAGCGCAGAGCTGATCGTTCAAGAGCTGCAAATGTTTGCATTTCCCTGACAAGAGACCCCCTGTGGTTGTGTGAGTAATGACTGTTATCTCTCAGATGCAAAGGTGGGAAAAGGATGATCACTGCAAAACAGCAGGAAGTTGTGGTGAATGGCTGAGTATACATGTCAGACTGTAACAACCCAGACAGCAAGTAGCCCACAGGGGTTTATTTTGCCATGACTTTTACTAACTAGGTAGTTTTGGATGTCTAAGTTCAAGCAAACCTTTATAACAGAGGTGGAAGATTGAAAAAAGGTCACATAAATTTTCAATTGTATGAGTCTTTTTTTATGGCAGTGATGAATTACTTATTTATAGTTGTGTGCATTCTGACCTAAAAGTCATTTAGAATGTAAAGCAAAATATTATCACAGTGTATTATGTCAATGAAAAGCTTCACTGTCAGTGTTCTGCTGCTGAGAGCTCTGAAGGCAGCACCAGAGGACTGCAGAAGTTTTCTTTACTTTTGCTTTGGTGGTGGCTGTCACATCACCCTCTATCCCACATCTGAATGTGTAAACACTTGCTACAGTCACTTGGTGTAACGGGCACTGAGCGCTGCCAAACATAATGAGAGTAAAGAGTCTCAGGTACGACTCTCCAGTTGAATGTTGTTTAAAGAACGTCGTGTTGTCAAAACACATTAGCATTCAGCTCAGGGCCGATCGGTGCAGGCGTTGTCGGCTCTGGCCTTGTCTTTTGTCACAGTGCTCCTCTGCCGCCACTTACACGATCCTCATTGCCATAGCAACAGTGGTTCTCCCTACCTCGTCTCTCAGTGAGAGCCACGGCCCTGAAGATGTTGAATAATGCTGATTTGCTGTGGGAATCGGTGAATGGAGCAGACACAGTGAGATGAATTTGTCTTGCAAAATGAGAGATCTGCCATTCAACACAATTCTATTCATCTCACGAAGGCAGAGCAAGTGATTTGAGCCCTTTGCTGTTAAAATGATTACACATGTACAGATTAGATCCTTGGGATTTTTAGGATGAAAAACAAAAAAACTTTACATTATAAATTTCCACAGACAACAACTGAAGAACCTTACCATCCCTCACAAGACAAAAAAGCTATTAAACTACATAAAATTATAAAAGTGTAACAGTAGCATCTAAACATGTGCTGCTTAACATTTCTGGATTTGCTATACCATTACACTAACAGTTGCTTAATTGTATTTAGGTCCGTATGGAATTCAGGGTTCTTTTGACTGTAGCTCCAAATTGTACTGTATAACAGACTACAGAGTACCTATACAGTCATGGGTTTGAGCCGTTATCAGTATGAAGAATACATTATTCACTATTTAAGGGAAACTGTCCCAATTCTCAAATCTTGTATAGTATATATTACATGACAGATTAAAACTTTATCTAACAACTCATTTTAAGCCAGTAAAACCTTTGGTATAATGAACTGTTTCACCATCTGTGAAATATGCTTTGCATTTCATTCTTGACCTTAAAAACAGCAGCTGATGAGAACTACGTCATTATTGTTATACTGAGGCATAATGTGCTCAGTATGGAAAGTTTGAACATCTACAGCTCCACTGTGGATTCAGTCTGCTGATGCAGACTGTGTGGTAGGGTTTAAAGCACCAGACCAAGTGAGCAAGAGGTCATTGAGTTTAGATTGTCTTGTCAGCTAAGGAAATATAAATATGTTGAGTTTTCTTTTCATTCTAGTAGTTCCTAGCAACTTCTACCACAGCCTCCATCAGGAGTGATAATGATGGTGGCAGGACAGATATGTACTTGATTGCTGATTGTAAATAACAGCTTCTTCTAAACAGAAAAACAGCCTCCAAGAACATGAAGTCTGACTAATGAATTGCACTGATACAATGATGTCATAAATAGAAGTTAAATTTAAAAAAAAAATCCAAAAGTGTTAAAATATTTTGCATGAATGTGAAATTAAAGTGGAAGAGTTGTTAGTAACTGTCCGCCATCCACACCACCTGACCTCCACTCTATTTCCTCTTTTTTTTCATTGTCCCACTGCTTATATTTCCAGTCATGTCCCCCGCATGTAAATTCTTATTTATCTCCTGTACAGTGAAGACTGTTAAACCCCTCTGTATTTCACTGAAATTCATAAATCCAATTTAAATTGCATAAAACTCCAACCCTATTCCAGAGCCATCAGCTTTGACCTTGAACACTGTGTGAGACGTCACACTCCATCGTTTATTTATCAGAGCCTGAAGGTGAACAATAGTTTTTCCTACGCTGACTTGGTTGACAAAAAACTGAGGTAATTTCTGGCTCTTGTTGGGTTTGAATTTCAATTGTCTGGTACCACTTGTACCACAACAAGGAAGGAGAACTTTTTACCCAGACTGCTCTGCCTCGGACGCTGCCAGTCCAACTATTTGCATATGACCCACTTTGGCGCAGCTTTTGCTAAATTAAGCCGATAAAATCTGGAGCAGGAAGCTTGTCAGAACACAAATAATAGAAAAGTGACAACTAACAGGCTCATTTATTGGAGACAGCACATGTTGTTTCGAGCAGGTTTTTGTTAAAGGGAAGTCAGCGGGAGATGGTGTGTATGTGTTCAGAGTCTTGGTGTGTAGACTGGGTCACACGCAAAGGGGGTGTGTATAGCAGTTGACTGGGCTTGTTTCTTTTATTCCGACTCTCCATATAATTGCATGTTTGTTTCTTTTAAATGACAATAATGTATTCATGAATTCAGGAAAGCTTGGGAGGGCTGAGCAATTGCCTGCCAACTAGGCTTTTAATCACAACAGAAAAAAGCCCGGATACTGACATCACTTTTTACACTCCAGTACAGAGGCACGAATCTCACACACACACACACACACACACACACACACACACACACACACACAAGCACATATTCACACAGACACACACACAAATCATATGTTCCTCTCCACTTATCTACAAATGGATTATAGGAAGAAGGAGCACTCCAGTCTGTGTTTTACCAAGCTAAATACCATTTGCACTGTGTTCTTTTCCAAACACCCATGACAAAAAACAACGCACTTACAAAGTTTTGCAAAATGGAAAAAGACTTTGCAAAAAGTTTGAAATCCAGCTTCTTTTTTCTGCAAATGTTGGCACATTAAGAGTCTTGCTGGTGTTTTGGCTTGTTTTAGTCTTTGAATGCTCTGTTATTCAAGCCCAAATCGAGCTTCAGTGTGAAAAGTCAAGACAGAGTTTGTTTCCAACAGCACATCAGAGTTCTATTCAGTCCTAAACTAAGACCCTAACCCAGCTCTTACTATTGTTTATGCCCTATCCCAACGAGATCACCAAGCTGTTGTTAAGTATCAGCTGCAATTAGGAATGCATTTAAAGAGCTGAATAAAATGTCTTAGATGGCAGTGACAGTTACTTCATAGATAGATAAATCCAAATGGTTCCTCAGTTTGTCAGGCATTGATTGGCTTCAGGTTTTTGAGCCCAGAATTTTTTTGTCCAAGCCATGTGACTTCCTGCTAGCTTCCTGCAGATGCCAGCACAAGATAATTATGGATATTGATTAAATTCACAAGCTACTCAGCAGCGTATGAAGTAATAAAAACTAGCCTCATCTTCACCAGCTGCAGCATTAAAATGCTAAACACTGTAATGCATCATTAATTAGAATACAGCAATATAATATAATTCATATATACTGTGACTTTACAAATATTTTAATGCTAATACTTTGTACTTTGAATGAACTACATTTTGAATGGGGACCTTTGTTGTAACTGAATATTTCTACACTGTCGTATTACTTCTTTTACTAAAAGAAAGGATTAAGGTGCTTGTTCAGCCACTGATATTTTCTTTAGTAAATACGCTTTGGGAATAATTTCCTTCAACATGTCCTGTCCCAAAGACTCTTCTTTCTCTCTCTCTATTTGTTGGCATTTATTGTGTTTTATAAGTCTACAATGTGAATGCATTGTGAGCTAGGTTTGTCCATTGATTAGGTTGGATTGTGTATTAGCTTGCAATAGGTCACCCTCTACCCAGGTCAAAATATTACCACATCTTACTGCTACCTGAAACACATGAACATTATTGATTTGACAAGTCTGAGATAGAAGAGAGACTATTCTCTACTCTAAAGAAACCAAAGTCACACTAGAGTTCACATAAGCAAATTGAAAGACTTTAAATTTTCGTATTATATCCGCTGACTTTTAAGTGACAGTGACATTATTATTATTTTTTTCATCTGGGAGCATGAACTTTGATAGTGTCAGCCTAATAATAGAATAAAGTAGTAGTAAAAATAAATAGCTTGCCTCCAACACCTTTCTGTCACTTTCTTCTGTCTTATTACACTTATTTTTTTAATTGTGATTCTAAAGGAGGCAATGCTGGTATGTTGAACTCGAGTATGCTAAAAAAAAACAGGATAACATTTCTTCTTGCTCCTCTCATTTGCCAGCATCTCACTAGAAAAAGTATACATTTCTTTTAGTCCCTAATTTTCTCTAAAGCTAAATAAGTCAAGTCTAAGTGCTTCATACACATAATTGAAACATTTGTGAAACTTTAGTTTTGTTGTGTATTTAAGGACATATTGCATGTTTCACATAATTTCCTGAGATACATGCTATGATCTGTTAGTGCTATTTTTGTTTGTTTTGCTTTAATGAGGTAGCCAAAGTAGCAAGAGATGGGATTTGATGCCAAAAACATTCCCCTTGGATGTCTGATTTTCACTGTTTGTGTCTGAGCCACCTGGATGTTCAACTTGTCAATATTTTTCCTGACAGAGGCTGTCGGTGTTAAATCAACCCAGAATAACACACACTGCAAAAATATGAAATAACTGAAAGATTCTGCTTCACACGCTTCCAGCAAAAAAACTACCTTGCATGTCTGCCTCCCTCCACCTCCACCAAAGCTCCTGATCCTGTTGTCAAACTGAGCTTCCTCAACTTAAGAGACAGCCTGGCCCCGAGTGCTTCGTGCCACAACGAATCAAACACGTCATGGGCCACTGAAATATCAAGTCGAATGAGGCGGCTCGTCTTCCATTGGAGCTTTGTCTTTCTGATCCTCCTCACTTTCAGATTATCATGTCGGACTCTCAGATGTGCCCCAGCCTTGAAATGTGATTAATGTCACATTTTGTCTCAGAGGATTTGGGAGAGGGATTTGAACACAGAATCAAAGGCATTGCGTCTGTTATTGGGAATATGGGCAGGCAGTGTCCTCAGTGGGAAATGTGTGTGTGTAATGGCATCTTTTAGGCTATCAAGATTAGCAATGATTTGCACGGTGGCAACTTTTTGTAGAGCCTGGGGTGGCTTTGGGACAAGAGATGGATGCTGCAATTCCACCGTTAGTTCAAGAAAGAAAAGAAATAAAGTTGATGCTGTCAAATTTTTAAATGTAAGTCCGGTTCAACAGAAGATATGTCCTGCCTTTACAGCCAGTCATTTTTTTAAAGTGAGTTTATACTAGCTAAAAGTTACACAAGCTAAGAAGCAAAAAGTCCTCAGTCTCATTGGTACATGAAACATCTGGTAAGCCCCAAAGTCCCCAAACGGGTCTTCAGTTTTCTTCAATTTGCAGACTACAGATTGGCACGTACATGATTGAGTGTGCAGGTTGTCAGAGTTTTGAGCACATAAAGCAACAGTAAGTCCTGAGAGCCAACATGTTATCAGTCGCCACTGTGACCACCACTACAGCTCGTCCAGTGAGTCAGGTGAGTTTGTACTCAATGCCACCTAAAAGCAAAGTATTTAGTTTATGTCATTAAAGGTCTCTGTATTGAAATGGTGAAGACAAAAATTTAGTGTTGTTGTGAATTAGCATGGGATCATGGGACTTGTTGATTTTGCTGTGAAACAATAGCCATTTTAGATGAAAATGTATCTGACTAAATCAGGCAGAAATGCCCACGAATGAGCTAACACTTTATAGTTTTATTCACATTTAGCCATGTTTGCCAAACTCCTTCCTAACTCTTTGACTGGTGTTACTCGGAATTTAGTGACAGGCAACAAAGTGAAATACACCATTATCTTTGATAAAATTACATATTTCTTTGTACAGCCTCAGTCAGTGTAGGTATTGTTCATAATCTTTACTGCATGCTGTAGCATCAGTGTTTATACTGTAAACTATTAGAACAGACGCTGAAGTATTTTAGCTAACACGCAAACACTGATAGAGTTAGCCAGCAAATGCTAGCAAGGAGTACACAGTGCATTTCTCTCATCATCATCAAAGATGTCAATGGTAATATGTTTCAACTGCAATACACCTATCTCGGTGTGTATCTCGGTTGTCAAAGTTGAAAAGAATATAAGATTGGGACAGATAAAAGATTAAATGTGGGCCCCAAAAAAAGGAAAATGAAGAATGTCATTATGGAAGATAATAATGAAGCTAAAACTAAATTTTATTTTACTATGGATGACAGTTACATGGTAAACTCCAAAAAAAAATACAGCCTAAATTAAAAAAATGTCTTTGAATTACAGTCGAAGTCAGAGTCTAAAGTATTGATGTTTATAGTGATATTTTTTACTCTTCCAATAAATTTCGTCTATATTTAGTAAGTTTCTCAAGTCCATACAAAATGCCTTCCAACCCCCAACCCCCCCCCCGCCTCCCCTTCCCCTTCCCTCCCCCGATAATCATGATCCCTCCTCCCCTCGCCTGTCAAGTGCCGATGACATAATGTAAGTGATGGATTCTCCCTGAACACATCAGCGCGGCCATTGTTAATATTGATGCTGCTATACTGTAGACATGCACACATAAATATCAGCTTTCATGAGTCAATGGCACGCCTGAGCTATAAGCAAAGCGTTGAAATATTGATGGGCAGATGAACAGATGAAAGTGAGAGGCAGTGAGAGAGAGACGTGTTGGTTATATTTAGCATCACAGTCTCCCCGGGATTTTCAAGCGGGTGTATTTTTGTCTGACTGGAGAGGTTTAATACAGCTTTTGTTTTATTTCAAGTGATGTTATGATAAGTGCTCACATGCTGTCTGCCCGCTGCTCACTTTAATCTTAGTCCTAAATTCTTTTGTTTTTTACCATGAACACTTTGAATCGAATGACATAGAACCATGGTGGTGATGGGAAACAGATATATTAGACCCACTCTCAGATATCTCAGTGTTACTCACCTTTGTTGGTTAAAGTTTTCCACGCACAGGAGATGTGTTCAGACAAATTCAGCATTAGTGTCTTAATTTTTTAAGGGATAACAAGTCTGCTCTCTCTAAAAATGGCATTAATCATTATGAAACAAAAGCATGTAGTTCAACTTAGTCCCTCAAAATGCTAAAAATTACCTTATTGTCTGGATATCCGAAACATCTCCACTTTGTGTAAAATGTAGAACAGGATTTTGTCAATCTGGCTTCCTCTTGACCCTTTAAGTCTCAGTGTAAATGAAGGCGACAGTGGCTGGCAGGGATTCATTCATCTGTACCTCAGCCCCCACCCACCAGCACTGACTTCACAAACTTAAAGTGACAATGAATTATTCAAATTAGAACGCCTGGAAATTTTTGATAGACTATTTTTAGCCCAGCATCTGGTTGGTTGCCAAAAGCTATGGGTTTAGAAGGGTTCCCCGAGTGAGCTGGCTGTCATGTCACAGTGAGCTGCATAATGAGGACAGGGAGGAAGTGTGTGTGTGTGTGTGCACATGCACGCGCACAAGCGGGGGAGACGGTGACAGAGAGAACGAGGGGAACAGCAAATCCTCCTGTCATGTGGAAATGCTTCTGTGTTTTTGTTCTCTTTGCTCAGGAGTCGGGCATCTGTTTTTGGTGTCGCCTGCTCCTCTGTCAGTTGTTGATTCTAAATTAGCGATGAAAACAATTTATTGAAACCCATCCTTTAAGTTGAGTAAGTGACAGCAAAACCAGCTCTTGTTTTGTCATCTGTCTGGACTAAAAACAACAAATAACTTCTTTTATCATGTTAAGGGAAAGGCAGACGGCGAATGAGAGAGAGAGGGGTAACCCTTTTCTCTGCCAAAGAGTACAACCGTTTATACTCCCCTCCGCTGCCTCCTCTGCCTCCCATTTTCCTCCCCTTTTTACAATTCACCATCCTGAACTTCAAAAAAGGACAGGAAAGAAAAGGTGCCATTAGCTCAGTGACTGATCAAGGGAAAAAGTGTAACCTTATGTATGACACAAACATCCTTTTGTTTGAGTTCTTCACTGTAATGTGGGGCATTTCATCATAGCCTCCCATCTCTGCTGTCTCTGAAAGGGACTCATCACTGTCTTCCCAGACATTCACTTTATTTTTATCCTGCTTTATTTAATAAAAGAAATATTATCCCGCCTTGTCTCTATAGAATAAGGCTGAGATGAAAATCAATTACTTGGCAGTTTAATTATGTATGCACTATGGCGGTCTTTAAATGAGCCATTCAGCTAACTACACTGCATAGTGTTGATTTAACCACTGTTTAATTTTAGAACTGGGGAGCTCAATGTGACAGAACTTGGAGATACAGACATCATGTCTGTTTTCCAGCCTGCACTGTCCTCCTCCTACAGGCTGGCTCAGTAATCACACAGCATGTCTAAACAGATATACTGGATGTGTTTACAGCTAATGGCCTGGACTCTGAGGTAGACAGTCATCAGAAGGTCCTGAAACGCCACAGGACCTTTTATTAGGTCCTTCGTTTCAAACACATGCTCTGCAGACAAGCTTTACTCAAAACCATAGAAGTTACATTACAACTGTAGTCAGGATTTTGAAAAATGATGAAGATACCACATATACTGTGTTGTTGGCCTAAATGATGCACAAGACATGAAGACATACCAACAGTGGATTTTTCTAAACTCACCTCTTGAATATACCTCATTTGTATCGTCTGTATTTAGCAGACTGTCCTATCCGAAGTGAATTACAATGAGCTCAGCAGTAGATAACGTAAATAAACATGAGGACCTCTCAGCCTCTTTCTCCTTCATTCACACTTCAAAGGTCACATAAGTTAAAAGGAAAAAAAGCTGCTCTCATTGATGCGTTTATTGTGGTGTTGTCTACATTCACATATGTCAGTAGGTTAAGCCAGTTAAAGAGCAAAAATGTATAAAAATAATGAGATTTCATTATTTTTTAGAGTCACAGTGTTTGAATCCAGCATGTGTTCCTGCACATCACTCTGATGCTTTGATGCCACAGTTGCTGGAGAAAAGGTTATTTTCCTGTACGATTTGTGAATGATTACCAGTGACTGACAGTGTTATGTTGATGCTGAGTGTAATGGTTGCCCCAGGGATATAAACCTATTAATCAAATTTGGGTGAGCAAATTTGTATGTGTATGTGTGTGAGGCTTTCATCACCTCTATTCTTTAGAGTGTAAGAAGCATGTAGGTGGGAAATAAAGCAGAAGGAGCAGCATGTATACGAGCAGATATGACCACAGATATCAGCCTTTTTTCTTGGTGTAGTGAGTGGGAGGAGGTGGGTATGTTTGACTCCAAGCATGTATGAAGCAATTTATTGAAGTCCAGCTCTGTCTCCTCAGACTTAAATTCATATACCATTATTTTGTTTTGCAGAAGAAGGGATGGGAAATATAAGTTTTCCTTGGTTTAGTGTAAGTGAAGTGGCAACCTTTGTTCTGGTGCAGGTTTTAATGCATTTTTCATTACACTCAAGTTGCAGGGAGGGATTCAGTGGGGATGATGATAAATATGCATCTTTACTAGGCATACTTATCTGAATAAACAACCTTAATTCCAAAAAAGATTGCATAAAACATGTCATAAAACAGTCATAAAACAGTTACTTTGCCCATTCTTTCCCAGTTCAAACAGTAACAGACAATGTATTTAATGTTTTTCCTCATTGCATTCTGTTTGTATTTCTGTTTTACACAATGTACCAACATTTCTGGAATTTGAGTTGACCATGGCTATAAAAAATGATGTGTAGATACACATACAGTACTTGTAAAAAGTTTTGTTTGTGAGGGAAGGCTGTTGATCCAAGTGCTCAGAAAGCTGAACAGTAATGCTCAGCGAAAGCAAGCAACACTGCATTGAATCCTTTCTTTTCACTCAATTGAGCTGCCAATACCTAGAACCAGGTGGGATCAGGCATTGCCGAAGCTCAAACAATCAGCTGTGGCGTTTATTTGACTTTTGTTTACGAGCTCTGGTTCACTGGTTACCTGGCAACATGAAAGGAAGGGAGGGTTACACCAGGAGAGACTGAAATGCTCCTGTCATTGAGAAGGTGATCAGTGTCACTGAGGGGCTATCATTATTATGATTTTTTTTTGGGGGGGGGGCAACACATCTGAGTGACAGACACAGAGCAACAGAAGGAGGGATATCTCTTGCCAGGGGTCTCTGATGGAGCTGGAGCTGAGCTCTGTCTTTGTGGGAGAGAGACACAAACAGACAAACAGCTCCAGCTGTGTGAATCCTTGTTTCTGCATGTACAACCAGTGATGTTAATTTACTGTAAAAAAAGGAAGCTAACTGTGACCTTTAGCAACATTACACAGCTCTCCTCTACAGAAATTGAGGATTTTGTTTCCTTTAAAGACCCTTTTTATTCAGACAACCTTGAGGTTTAAGGTTTATAAAATGTTATTTATAAAAACCTGCATTCATATTTTGGGTTTTTTGTTTGTTTGTTTGTTTTTGGTCCACTGAACCAAAACAATAAATTTGTGTAGCTAGAATATGCTAACACTCTGTTATTCAGTGGTACTGCAGCATATAACAATTTTCTGTTGGTTTGCCACTACAAGCAATTCCTTAAATCCACTTTTAATTTAAAAACAATGACTAGTGCAACAGGAAAAGGAAAAGAATGAAATAAGGCATTGCATAGTTAATCACATACATATATAGATATGCATGTATCACCTGAAGAAAAAAAATCCACGGTTAAATTTTATGAATGTGGTCTTTAAAATGTCCTCTTTTCAACCTCTTTCTCTTCAACTCTAATGGAGACTAGGATTGTAAGAGCAAAACAGTGTTTTTCATGTTGGTCAAATTATAAAAATGGCCTACGTTGCCATTAGATTGAGTGTAAAACCATGGATGACATTAGTGCAAATCATCTAATATGCACCAGTGTTGTTGGAAAAAAAGATCAAATTGCATGTGAACGCTGTGACATACCAAAGTAAATACTAGACACTGCTCAGCAATATTGACTGCTCCTTTGCTGCTCAACCTTTTGAATCACAACATCCATATGACATGCCTAAACAAGGCAGAAGTATTAGTAATAATGGCTTCAGATTAGAGAAAGCTCTTAAAAAAGTTGTTAAAGTAAAGGCTTTTAACTTTTACATAAGGCTGAGTAACTGATTTAATAACCATTAATAAAGTAATTAGTTACTACTACAAACAATATTAAAAGAGGAAGAGTAATAGCTAAATGATCTAAGATTGTGGGTTATCAGCCTGAAGGTGAATATCCTTTGCATTGTTTTGTGTGTTGTCACACTAAACAGTGATGGACTCGTGGACCTGCAGGTTAACATGTCTGCAGACTTCATGTGTGTACACAGTGGAAAATCCCTAAATCCAAAGTGAAATTATAACTGGGCAATCATGCAGAAACAGAAGGCAAACACATACAAGCTCAAACCCCCAAACCCCACAGGTTTAATTATGTCAGTGTGTAGACATGTGTGTGAGAGTACATCTGTGTTAGTGTGTTTATGATCCTCTTGGACTATGTTTGCACCTTCGGGGTCCCCTCCACTCGATAATGCCACAGTGACTTATACAGGAACAAAGCAGCGTCTTGGTGGATGGTGGTCTCAAGCACGGATTGGAGCTCAAAGCTTCCACTCATAGTGTTAAACAGATGGTGGCAGTCCCAAGGAGGTGGGGACAGCGAGCGCTGTGATTGGCTGAGCCAGCAGGGCGGTTTCTGAAACGGAGCCTGAGCAGAGTGATGGGCTGCCTGGTTGTGTGCGTGTGGAGGATTTTCAGTGGGTGGATGCCAAGGTTTGCCCATCCAACGTGCTGCTGTGCCAACAGATGAAGGGATGTACAGAAAAAATGTGTGACCCCATGAGGGTTGATCTGTTTTTAGCTTTCTGAGTGAGTTCTGGAGCTACCAGGATTCACCACAGAATTTATCAAATACTGATGGAATACTTGGCAGCTAATTTCATTTCCTAAAATATGCATACATCAAATCAAAAACTCAAAGCTACATTCCCAAATACTTAAACTATACTAAGGCTTGGTTCAATTCAAAAATAAGAATAGAAAGACATTATTCCATTGACCTTTTTACACAGAATCATATATTGCTTCACAATAAAAATTTCATTCACTTTGAATTCATTGGGGTGGAATGCAGGAATCTCACAACCAGACACACCACCAGATTATTTCATTGGCCCTAAAACAGTTTTGAAAAAAGGCAGGCACTTACAAAAAAATGAGAAGGTGACTGAATGAACCATCCGTGTATCACCACCTCTCGTACCAGTTTATACCATTTAGATCAGATCATTTAACGTAATTGGATTCTTGCCAAAGCCAGTTTGGAGAGCGAAAGAGCGAAAACATATTTAAATCTTTTTTCCATTAACAGGTTTTATGCTCTAGTTCTGACATGCTAACTGATGCTGATCTGTTACTGACCATTTCAGGAGTCAGTGTTGTTTTTGAATGAACAGTCGCTTCTCTTTCTGTCGTCACACCAAATCTACACTGGCAGCTTTTGAGTATGAGTATGAGTGTAAGAAAAGTAAGGTGTATCTGTACTTGGACAATAACACAAAATCCTCATTGGTTAGCTCTTTTCACATCATTCTTTGATGTACATATGCTATACATAATTAATAATTAATAATTATTTCATTTTGTGTAAAAATAAGAAATACCCCTCCAAGAAATAAATAAAAACACTGGGTAGGAAAAACAAGCCCTATAAACATACACAGAAACATTATACTGTTTAAACAGTATTTAAATAAAATGTAAAAAACATAAGGAAAACAGTTACGCTGATTATGAAAACTATAGTCCATGCATTTTACCTTAAATGTCATAATGCTGAGTGTTATGTTTATTGTTTTGATATAAAATAAGTTTATTTATTCGAGTTACCTGTTCTGTAAATAGTTCTCCTACTCTTTTGATCAGAAACATTGATCCGAAGCTCAATTCTGGGGCTGTTCTGTAAATAGTTTTCTAGAAACGAATAAATACAGCAACTTATGATCAAACCATATGACATCCAATTAATAGTGACCTCACTCATCCCTGGAAGACACTCCATCTTACGTGAACTAAAGAGCAATGCCAGTAATGAAAGAAATTATTCAGCTTTTAAAAAACAGAAATTTAAAAGAAAAAGAAACAAGCAGAGGAGCTAATAAAGGTAACACAAAGGTTACATATTTAAGAAGCAAGCTAAGTGGGCAGACCATCATCTTGCTACTAAACTAAAAGTGAAACAATGTGCACTGGGATGTGACTGATTCAGCTCAGCAGGAGACACTGATTGGATGACATTGTTCATTTCCTGTGCAGTAATTATTTAGAACTGCACACTGCCGTGTCTGAAAATTTTTAAAAAAAGAAACTTGGGTTTTAAGAATTGGGAAAAGTAGATAGAAACAGCACTATCAGTCACGATCAGGTGGAGATGTGACTGGATAAAGTCACATTTACACTGCTAGTTAGACACTAGACTGAAGTTAGATTATAACTAGTTGAACACAAGGTAAATCAACAGAGTCTGTATTGAGTTGAATTAAGTTTTAAGTTAGACTGATTTAAACAGCTTGAGTATTAAACATTAGATCAAAACAAACAGCTGAAGTAATTTCAGCATTTGGTTCTTATAGGTGGCTCCATTTTGGATCCAGTGCTGGTTTTGTTAAGCTCTAAGGCTAATGAATCTCTAACCATCCTTTTATCTTTGTATTAATATCACATTGCTTTTATGTACCGGATAATTAAATTGTTACATAATTAATCAAGATGTGTACATTTTTAAACTGTGAGGATGTTTTTTTGAGGGTTTTGTACTCTAAAATGGCCTTATAGTTTTTGATGACCAGAAGTAGTGGTATAATGTTTTGGTGCGTATCTCATAGTTGGCAAACCCATTCGTCTACTGTATCCTGCATACCACAAAGTTTTTCCTTTCCATTAACATTCTAATGTGTATATCAGTATATCAGTTACTATTAACAATCTGAGGCTTCATACCTCCTGTGTCAGTGTCCTGGCCCATCAGCTCCAACAGCTCTAAGTCAAGTGGCAGATGTAATCCGCTGGGGGATCGTGTGATCGAAGCTGTTTGATCTGGCATTTTCCTCATGTCTCTTCCCTCAGCCACAGACAGGCAGAGTTGGAGGGAGGGGCAGTGGCCTCTAGGAAAAGATGATGTGATTATAATGGGGGCCTCCCTGCTTCAGGACTGTAACAGCATTCACATCCCATCAGTGTTTGGGGTGGGGATAAGGCTGCTGACTGAATCTGTTAAGTCCTTATAACTCACTTTGTTTGTAAAGTGTGTCTTGAATGATACACAGTCTGTCCAAAGTACATCTTTATTGTCTTAATTGCCATCACCATCTATTTTACATTTCCCTGTTATTTTGAAATATTTGAAATGTATGTCATCCCATCCATTTTTTCCTCAGTAAAAAGGGCTAACACAGCAGGGCTGCAATAATAACATGTAGGAAATAATGTTTATGATTGATTCTTTCCTGACTTCCTGCTCTTCCTATGAATAATAATAATCTAATATTAATGTATTATTAATGTGATGAAAACATTCCCCTCAAGCACAATAAAATAATGCCAAAAAGGAAAGCAGCAACACAAAATAAAGGTTTTACATTTGCTGTGCTTACTGTGAATCATTTTGCCAGTTAATGTGTATAGTGGGCATAATGAACAACAGCACGTGGTTTCCTGTACAGGGAGGGGGAAAAAAAGATGTGTTAGTCACACTCGAAGCAGCACTTAAGTATATTAAAGCGTGCATGTAACTTTTTTAGTCAGGTTCTCAAGCACTGGTCTTAGTACTCAGTGTTTCATAAATGCAGTACCCCTCGCTTGGTGTTTTTCTCACTGTCCTCTGCTTAAACTTCTGGCATTGGGGGGTGATGAAGATGTACCTTTCAGTTCCTTGTGTGCACTGACAAACCAAGAGATCATTTAACAGACTTGTTAATGTAGAGTAACAATCTGAATTGCTCATATTTAATATTTGACCAAGCCATTTACAGAATATGCTGCCAAGCAATTTCCTGCTTGCTTTTTTTTCTTTTCTTCTTTTTTTCTTTTTTTTGGGGGGGAGACACAAAATTTGCAAATTTAGCCTTTTGAAATCCATGCATAATCAATAAGAAATTATTCTTTGCATGGAGCTGATTAAAACTGGCATTGGGCAAGTAGTAGGGTGCACCCTGGATACGTCATCATCACAGGAATAACACATACAAACAAACTATTCACACTTAGATTCACACCTACAGGCATTTTATAGTCACTAATGAACCTAAACTGCATGTTTTTGGATTGTAAGAGAAAGTTGGAGCACCTGGATGATACCGCACTGACACAGGGAGAACATTGCAACTTCACACAGAAAGGCTCTAATCCAGAATCAATTCAGTTGCTGTCTGGTACGTAAAGGCACATTTTGAAACTTAGTGATATGATGAATTTCTCAAATTAGATGAAGATGCATACCTGCATACCAGTTATGTGCAAAATATGTATGTAACACCCACCAAAAATAGGCAGAATTCAACAATGGTATGTAACACAGTCACTTGCTATTTTTGCAGATGTCATTATAACCATATACTTTTTTTATATAGAACCAATCAGTGCTTTGTGTTTCTAATCTGTGTCAGACAAAGAGCTGTATAGTAGCAATACAGTACTGCAAGCAATAAACTTTGTAAACTGAGTCTCAAAATGACCCCAAACCACAAAACTGTGCTGCTCGGCATGAGGCAGGGCATGATGACCACCGTCTGTTAGCTGCTCTGTAGTTCTCTGCTCCAGTAATGATGACTGTCAGCAGGTCTGCCCACAGTCCCACAGTCACGCATCAACCGTGAAACTCACGCAATCAACACTTTTGTGCACACTCTGATGCCACATGTCCATTTTCTCACGTAGTAAAAAAACAAATTTAGAATTGGTGATGGCACAAATAGAGGACGGCGACACGCATGGTAAGACAAGAGTCAGTGGCTCCTCTCGGTGGCAGCAATGTCTCTGAGAACTAACTGACTGACACCATGGAAGGATGGATGAATAAAAGATACACAAAGTAAACATTAATATTGTTTATGAGGAAAACTTGCATACACTTGGGTCTACGCAACACAAAAGTCAGACACAAAAGTCACAGGTTTGACCTCTGTAACATCCTTCTTGGCAATTATCAGCTGTGTCAGTGGCAAGAAACTCTAAAGCTAAAAGCTGTAAATGTGATGAAAAGAATGGCTGAAAAATTGTCCTCAGGCTAAATTAGATCAGCCCTGTTCTGGAGATGGGTTGTCCGCGTTACATCTGCCTGCAATGCCTTCAAAGAGCAATTTATAGAAGTACAGGACTTATTTAGCATGCAAAGTGTGTGAGCTGGAAATCAGGATGTTGAGAAGCATGTGCCTGTTGCAATCACATGGTAGAGTAGCACCTTTGCATTTTTAATGTCTGTCATAAATAACCTTGTGAGGCTGTGGGTGTGTGAGTTTAAACAGTGGGTATCAGTGTGTGCACCTGCATGTAAGTGCACTGTGCATGCAATAGCGTTTGACGTCTAGCTCTCTTAATGTGACATGAGTCAGCTGTTATAGGCCGTTGTGCACTTGGGAAATGATACATCCTCACTGTGAAGACGCAAACAAAACAAAATTACAGCCCAGCACGCAGTGGCAGTTGTCATTAGTTGGCACAGCATCCGAGCAGCCAAAGGAAACAGCTCAGGTAGTTCAGCTGCTCATTTCAGCCAATGTCATAACGAGAGGGAGCAGAGATAAAGACACAGAGAGGGGTGAGAGAGACAGGGAAGTTGAGTCGAGCAGTGGGACTGAAACTGCAAAATCCAACTGAAAATACCTTTAATACTATAATCAAAACTGTCAACAGTGTGCCCTGCATTTCTGGCATAATATTGTTGTAATGAGATGCATTTAATTCCTATTTCTAGTTAATAACAAGACAAACTAATGCCATGCAACATGTGATTCATCTGAAATGGATGACAGAGATGAAATAGAGTCCCTTGCATACAACTTGTGAGCATTCGTGTTGTAGGGCAACTTAAGGTTTTTAATACAAAGCTGGTTGTGTGAGGGTTAAAACCTTTCATACAGAACTATATTCTTTAAATATGTTTGACTTTTGAGGCATCCAAATATTAGTAGGCCTCTAACTTGGAAATATCAGACCTTAAAGAAAAATAAATGTTTGCAGACATACTGCTAATTAGGACATTGATGTTGAGATGAACACTATGTACAAATCAGATACTAGAAACAGTGGTAACTGCACTGAAATAGACTAAAAATTATGTGGTTTGCTGTTTAGCGATCCCTCTATTTATTTGAAGTGAACTTATATTTGCTGTTCTACTGTTTGGGCTGATTATACTTGGCATTTGACCTCTCCAAAGGTTAAATATGTAATTATAAAGTCCTTCAATCTCAAAAACAAGTGTGTGCAATTGCTATGACACAGGCTTTGTAAAAATAATCCCTTTTTTCCTGTCTCCATAAAATGAGTGTAAAAGTGTTGTTGAACCTAACTATTAGTCTTCCTGCTAGCTTCTAATTTTAAAACTTGAAATCTAGTATTTCTTCTGAAACAGAGGGGGCTGTCTTTTATAATGGAATTTTTTATTAGAATCAAATAGTTTTATTAAGCATTATAAGTGTTGCTCTTTTGTTTTTTATTTTTTTAAATTTTTTTCATTCAGTTGTTCATTTTGTTTTGTTTTGTTTTTAACAAAGTTCAGATTTATTGCTGTAGTGGATGATAACACGTCAACCACTCACATCAACAAACAACTGGCACTGACCACAAAACATAGTCCAAAAACAAGATCTAGCTATCTTCACTGCATAACATGTAAAGCATTTTGCAACTTTGGCTTCAAGCTAGCTAAGGTTTGCTTACATTAGCTTGCGGGGCTGTTGGCACTGGAACCTTGCAGTTTGGCTAAGTTAGAGCTAAGTGGCTAATCTTATTTTGCCAGCTTTCTAACCTTAGCTTGCTTGCTCAGTAACATTATCACTGGCAGAATACAGGCTGAGTGAATGCATTACTTTACTACCTTGCCAAATTACTTCATCAGCTACGTATAATGACAAACAGTGGTGATTTCAGCCAGAATAAATTATATCAGGGCACAAAACAAAGGTCTATAACTAACAATTATTTTCCACTAGCCAAGAATGATGGCTGCAGGGGTGGCCAAGTAAGCTAACTGTAACCCAAGCTGAGCTGGGATTTCTCAGTTGGACATGGCTTGACTGCATGTTGTGGGTTTGACATTTGTTGCTTCAGGGAATTGGCTGATGATGTGATTTTGCAAACAGCAAACTAGTTAGTAAAATTAGCCAATGATCCAAATAAAATAGTAAAATACATTACAGATAGTAAAGCTATTCTACATATGATTGTCATTTATTTTCCAACAAAGCAGAATTTAAAGTTCAGTGTTCATGAAAGATATACAAAGACAGAGTTTTAGCCAAAAATGGTAGGCTATCTGTAAACATTTGGTAAATATGCAGCTTGTACAGATGCAAGGAGAAAACTGAACATTTTACACATATTATATATTACGCACACCTCACATATGATGGTGAGAAACATCATCAAAAACCATTATGGCATCCTGTAGCTTTAAAAAATGTGCCAGCGAATGAGAAGGAAAAACACATACTTATAACAGGATGGAGACATATGTATAACATGTGAAGAGAGCACATGCTAACAGCAGTCAAGTGAATACATGTACACAGTTCAGAGGCAAGGTGACCCAAATAGTGGCAATGATATTTTGAGAGTGTGTGAGTCATGCAATCCAAAAACAAGGGTGTGAAACGACTTCTTTAGAGCTCAGTAGGCAGAGCGCACCAGTGGAGGGATTGTGGGAGGAAGGTGGAGAGGGAGCATAGTAGGCTGCATGTGTGGAAATCTGCTCCGTCTAGCTCACAGGGAAAGCCATGGATGTTTGCAGATTCAGCCCGATCCTCTTAAAAGGCTGCGGAAAAGCTGGATGTGAGGTCTGCATCTGACAGGTGGTTCCATAAACACTTTGCACAAGAAAAACAAAACAGATCTAGATGTGACTCATCATCTAATACTGTTACCGTACAGATTCAGCTGCAGTGTATAAACATGCAATTAATTTGCAGACCAAAGATCAAATTTACTTTTAACTATGATTTATATTTACATATCTTACTGTTCATAACAGTAATAACAAAAATTGGTGGTAGTGATTCATATTGATGCATTCTTTATGCTATAATCTGTTTCTCAGTGCCAGTGAGCTCAGTATCACTCTGCCAAGCACAGCACACACTTTCTCTTGTTGCTAATGACATTTTGACAAACTGAATGTTTCATGACATCACCTTGTCTTTGCCCCATTACCTTGTCTAAAGCTGGTTAGTAAACTGGGACCTAATAAAGAATTATTTTTTCAATGCAGTCCTTCATGTTGGACATAAATATGAATGAAGGGGTTATCGAATAGCACCCAAGAGGACTATTTAAGTTTCCCTGTCTCAGCCTGACTTTGCTTTTGGACATTGTTACCAGGACACAAGGGGGTCGAGTGAGAAAAGGAAGCTTTCATTTGGAGCCAATTTAGGATTGTAACACCTGTGTTGCTTTCTAAATTGAGACACAAAAAATACTGACGGACAGTGTTGGGGATGATGTGTGTTATGATAGTGTGTTTCTAGCAGTGGCAAGAATCATTTGTAGCTTAAAGAAGAACATCAGCACATTTGTAAAAAAGGGTTAGAATTTAGAACTTTTTAGCTAAGTTTTGAAAAGTGCTTTCAAGTTGGTACAATTTATTATTATTACAATTTATTTTCATCTTTTTTGACTGAATTAAAACCAGAAAGTACGTAGATAAGCTAAACTTAACTTGGGATTGAAGCAAATTTGTGCAGGGAGGTCTATGACAAGAATCATTTGTGGACTCTAGATTGTTTCTCTTCATAAATTCATCAAGCTGTCTTTTTTTCGCGTGGAAAAGCCAACAACTGTCCATCTTCCTGTGCATGATCGCTTTGATTTAGTGAGCGCAAGAAGAGGAGAAGCTTTTCACACATGTGTCTGTTGTCATTGTGATGAGATAAAGACAGAGAGGGAGAAAAATCAGGGCAAGGAGAACCTACAGGAATCAATGCGCTGCTTGCAGCTCTTCAATGAAATAACATTTTACCAATTTTGTAGAGTAGAAAAAGAAAATCAATATGTGGCTTCACGTGTTGATATTGTATCAGACTGCCTCATATAAATCAACGTAAAGAAACACTGTTTAGTGTAGTGGGTCACATGCCAAAAAGGTTAGGAGCCTCTGATCTAGGTGTGCTGCTCTTAATGTTTGCAATGTTACAGCTGCTATTTTAATGAATGATGTTAAAACAGTGAAAGACTAAGTATTGAACACACTAATTTTACACACAGTGCAACAATGTAGAGATGTGACGTGACTTAAAAGGTGCAACAAAAGATGCAAACAAATGCATAAGATATATGAAACTCGGAAAAATAAGGAGCTTTTTTCTAGTCCCCACTGATTCTGAGTTCTTATGTTTGCTTGGTTGGGTTAACTGTTTTCCTCCATGTTTTACTGCCAACTGCCAACATACCTTAAACTGCCAGCAACATTCAATTAAATCTGGCTGCATCAGCATTCACATGCTACATCCTCATGACGAGCAAGGGGAAAGTGTGTTTATTTGTTGTTCTTGCTAATAGATTGCTCCTCTCTCTGGTGACCATTCGAGTTGATGCAAGTTAATTAAACTGCCTGAGTTAATTCTCTTTCTCAAGAGTAAATGGATTGATTGGTTTTGATGTATGTATCCTGAGCCAGTGTATGGAATGTCTAGGTTCAAACAAATAACACATTTTCCTGTTTTTCTCCGTCCCTCTCTTGTAGTTTATTGCATTTGCATCTTTGTTCTTCATCCTGGTCTCCATCACCACCTTTTGCTTGGAGACTCATGAGGCTTTCAACACCATCATCAACAAGACCGAGCTGATGCGGAACAGCAGCGTGCCGGACTCAGGCCCGCAGTATGAGATTGAAACTGACCCTGCGCTCACCTACGTGGAGGGCGTTTGCGTCTTCTGGTTCACCATCGAGTTCCTGGTGCGTGTGACCTTCTGCCCGGTGAAGTTGGAGTTTGTTAAGAGTGTTCTCAACATCATCGACTTTGTGGCTATCTTGCCTTTCTACCTGGAAGTAGGACTAAGTGGCCTTTCTTCAAAGGCTGCTAAGGATGTGTTGGGTTTCCTCAGGGTGGTGCGCTTTGTTCGTATCCTTCGTATCTTCAAGCTAACACGTCATTTTGTGGGGCTAAGGGTGCTGGGCCACACATTACGGGCTAGCACCAACGAATTCCTGCTGCTCATCATCTTCCTGGCGTTGGGAGTGTTAATTTTTGCAACCATGATCTACTACGCCGAACGAATTGGGGCAAAGCCCAATGACCCCACTGCCAGCCTCCACACCAAGTTCAAGAACATCCCCATTGGCTTCTGGTGGGCCGTGGTAACCATGACAACGCTGGGCTATGGCGACATGTATCCAGAGACCTGGTCAGGCATGGTCGTGGGCGCGTTGTGTGCCTTGGCCGGTGTGCTGACGATAGCCATGCCTGTGCCCGTTATCGTCAATAACTTTGGGATGTACTACTCCTTGGCAATGGCCAAACAGAAGCTGCCCAAGAAGAGGAAGAAACACATCCCTCAGGCTGTGCAGGGAGGGTCTCCCACCTACTGCAAAGCTGATCTCAACACCACCTGCAACAGCACTCAAGGTGACCTTTGTCACGTCAAGGGGAGCAGGGTATTAGAACGAAACCGCTCAGGTAAGACCAAACTGAGGCTTTATAGAAGGGAAGGTTATGAGAAACCACATCAAAATAGTAAAGTTCAGGTTGCCATGGATGTTCTTAAATATGTAGTAACAGCAAGGAGAATTCACAAGGGATCTAAACTCAGGCACAAAGCAGTGGCCATTTGACAGATTTCCTCCTGAGACTTAAACAGTTTTCCCCAGGAGACTCAAAAGCACCAAAGCAGCACCCTCATAGAAGACTGAGCTCTTTTGCCTTTCAGTCTTCATCTCTGGTTTCCACACTGATGAGGGAGGCAATGCGAAAGGTATTGAGAGTATGAGATAGTTGTGGATGTGAAATATCTCATGCCGTTAAGAATTCAGAGTCCTTGTTTCCAAATCTTTCTTCCGATAGGGATTGTTTATTTGTTGTTCGGATCGTAGGTGGCTGTTTTTCCCTCTAGGCCCGTGTCAGTAATTTACTCTTACACATCTGATATTGATGGAAATTAGTGTCGACCTCCGTATACTGATATTCTTTGAATTCTGGAGTAGACATTCCTGAGGGTAGGTGTCCGCTCTGGGCTCTTCACAGTCTGTTTTCTTTATTAGGTTTGTGCATCTTATATTTAATAAGAGTAGAATAATTCATGCCTCAACTGACTGCATAAACAAAATCAATCTGGTTTAGTTCCCTGTTTGATTTCCTTAGAGGTCATTTAAAATTAACAGTCTGCAAGGTTACATTTCTCTCCAGTGTCCTTTAGATCATCTCCCGCTACATATTTCAAGTAAAAGGTTTCATATATATCAATATATATACTGTGTGTTGAGTCACTTGTAAGAGGGAGTGCCAGCATCTAGTGTTGGTATAGGCTATATCTAAAGCTAATATGAAATCTTTCATTAGAAGTCTTTGTAGTTACCTCGAAAAAAAAAAAAAAAAACTTATGGTCACTGACTGTTAATAAAAAAGTCATTGTAGCTTTTGCAATGCATCAGAGGACTGCTCTTGTTTACCTCAGTCTCAAATCAAGAATTAAGTGTCACAAAAATAACAAAGAATGTCAGCATTAAATCTGCCACCATTATTATTGTACACTGACTGTATAATTAAAGGATGGAATGTTGGAAAGACGTACCAACGGTTTATATACAGGCTTGGCTAAAGGTCAGTCAGACTGCTTAAAGCACCAACGTAATTTTATCTTCATGTTTTTGTCAACCAATTTATGACAAAACCCAGAGCAAAAATTAATTAACCTTAATATCGTCTGTGGAGTCAAAGCGTGTTATTATTCCTGCATGCTGTAATCCAAAAACTATTAAAAATACATTATGAGGCACACTGATGTAGTTCATGACATATTCTTTGATTACAATTGACATTTCGAGTTGTCAAACTGCTACTGTTTCCGGCTTTGTTACTTGTCCAATAGACAATACATGGAATGCTAGGGAATACAAACCTGAGTTTATGTCCAAGTTGAAAATATTAAATATAAATAATATACTGACTTCCTTCACTGTAATGATAACTTGTGCCCTCAAAAACCAACAGTATGTCTCTTTAGTTACCTTTAGCAGTTCAGGAACAGTGAGAGAGGCTAAATACACTAGTTTAGTTGGATAAATTCATTGCAGGTATAAGTCTTTCATGAAATTTCTTTAGTATGACTATGTAAGAGTTTCTCAAGTAAAGACATTCTTATTTTTCTAAGATCTCTCATTGGCTTAGAAAAACAATATATTTTTCTCATTAACTGGAGCTGCACATATCGACTCACCTCTCAACTGCACAGTGGCGCCTGTGACATTTGGTGCAGGTTTTTTCTATGTGGGAGGCTGTTTGATGTTTGTTATGACAGTGATTCCCCTGTCACCATCACTACCCTGATAGCCGCACCCCCCCACCACCACCACATGCTGTAAACCACTGTGAATATACCACTGGGAAATACAGTTCCCATTTATTGTTTATCAGAGAATATAAATGTATGAACCATTTTATATGTAGATTTATGAGTCGTTAGAAAAATGTATTGTTTGGAAATAATGACATTTTACATTTTTTGGTACTAATCAATCACTTAACAATACTAACATGAATTTGCATTGAGTTACTTTGATTTTCTGCCCTGAATTTGAATTACTATGAAATAAAGACCATTAGTAAGAAGAAAACCTGTTAAAATGACAAATTATCAATCTGAGCTTTCTCTCACCTTCTTAGTCGTTTATAAATAAGTTGTAGCCACTTTTCATTTACAGTCAAGATGCACCTTTCAGATTCAGTAGATTTCAGGAGATTCTGCATGTAATAAGGATGCATTTACAGTTTGAACCAAAAAATTAAAGAAGAATTTAACTAAGAATTTTTCATCAATACCAGTTGAAGTTTGTTTGTTTTTTTCTTTTTTGCTCAAAATGATTTACCACAATAAAAGCCGTCTGTCTGACTTGAACTTAAGAAGAAGAAAATAAATTTTATTCTTGAATCCATAGTGGACATATTACACAAGAGAAGAGCTTAAGCAAACTCCTGCCAAAGAAAGGTTGCTGCAGAGAAATAATACTGACACAAGATGCACAAGTTCAAAAGCCAGACTGGATGCAAGTACTTTTAGTTGCCCAGCAACTTGTATCTCTGTATCTCTTAAGTATCTATGTTTAAAATCAGGGAATTATTTATGCTCCCGCTGAAGCTTTAATGTTGTAATAAGTTAATTGCTCAAGGCTATTTTTGTTATCGAGCCTGCTGTTTTAAGCTCAGGATTTAGAGCCTAAAAGCTTCATGTCAGAATATCATAAATTGTAGAAATCATGAGAAATTGGTTGCATAATGTATTACTGGAGCTAGAAAAAAATATTTTAGTGTTCTTTCCTGACCTTTTTCACTTCTCACAGTGCTGTCAGCAGACTGCAGTGGGGGCAGTGACCTGACCATGTCTCCAGAGGAGAGGGTCCCCATGCGAAGGTCCAGCACCCGGGAACAGGACCGCCGGAGTGGGGGGACGTGCTTTCTGCTAGCTGCTAGTGACTACACCTGCCCTACAGACGGAGGGCTACGAAAAACAGGTAACTGCATGTGGAAAATGAGTTGCTTTTCAATATTGTTTAACTGAACTTCAAAGAACCATTTATGATTTAATCATTATACTATTTAATAAAAGTAGAGTCTTTCTAATAACCATGTGATATTTTTTTGTCTGAGAGAATCATACTGATGTTCATGCTTGCTTTTCTGTATCTATACTGGTTCATTTGTCATCACTTGTAAGTCTCAGATAGATTTCATCTGTGTCCACTAGTTATATTTTGTATTATTCTCTGAGGAAGTTAAATAAACCATCAGAAGAGTTCATATCTCAGAAATGTTTTACCATAAAAATACAGATGTGAGAGCTTGACATGTTCTAAAAGATGGAAAAGAGACATCAGTTAAACTACTCATCAGCTGATCCATATCCTTAGTGACTGGGACACCAACATCTCTGGAGGGGGGAAGGCTCTTTGTTCAGGCCTAGTCAGCTCAGGTAATGTAACCTGTGGATCTGCTGTTGCGGCTATCAGCAGTGACACACAGCACAACTTTTTTGGCAATTCTGAGGGGCAACAGCGTCCTTGCAGCTGACTCAGAACTGTTGCTTTCCTCACAATTTATTCATGTTTTCTTGTTGCCTGGAAACACTTGAATAAATTTCTGACCCTGTGTCTCACTTTTTTTGGCTGTTGCCAGGTTCATTGCCCATCTACAGCTCCCAGAAAAACAGCCCAGTGTATCATCTGTTGTAAAAATGATAAGACACCAGCAGATATTTAGGATATATCATAATCAGAGACATTAAAATGGTTCAAGTAATAAATTTAAATCACCTCAACTCATAAATAATTTGACTTCTTCATATGTAGCATTGCAACAAACTAAATAATCTACAGGTGATGTTTATTTTTATCTTTTAGCTACACAATATATTTTAGTATTCAGTACTATTAACTTCAAGGTCATACTCACCTGAAAAGCAAAGCATAGTTTATTTCAGAACAAAAGTCAGAGTCTTAAAACTAAGCCTTCACTACACCCTGCTCACCTGTGTCACTGTGGCATCGCCTGTCAGTCTTTCCATTCTTGTCTTTACACATACACAGTATACAATGACAATGGCTGCAAATTAACCACAACACCACGTTTCAATTTTTCCAACTAATTTTTATATAAGCTAGAGGAGTGCAAAAGGGACACACACAAAATATGAAACTTCTTTAGGTAATGAGTTAGTCAGGCACGCTGATGTTAACAAAGTCCATTAGAGCAGATAAATCAATTCCTTAAAATTTTATTTTGTTGAGCTTTGGTTCTTTAAAAGCTAAGGGAAAAGAAACAGTCCTGTAAAAATCTTGAGATGCTGTTTATCTCTCTCACTGGGTCACCATGCACACCATGTCAGCATGCAGAGAAATGCAAAGCTTGACGGGCCTGCCGCACCCACTGATAGCTACTAAACCGCCAAATGCTGTTTGGCAAAGTTTAGAATACAGTCAGCTCCAGACCCTCTCCACATATGAGAGAAGAAGTCAATTTACCCATGTCAAACAGGAGTTGCCATGCCTCTGGTTGCAGCAGGATGACCTGATTCTTGTCTCTGATGGGACAATGGTATAGCTTTGCCAAAGGTTTTCACTAAAACAATAAAGTCTTACTGCATATATTCTAATAGTAAACTGTACATTGTTTTCAATGGAAAATTGTCGTCAGATTTTGCTGTCAGACATCTCCAGATGATTTGTCAGTCATCACCTTCAGACAGTGGAAAGGTCAGACCCAGAGGGCTTCCTTCCAAACACTTTGACCCAAGTGAAAGGTCATCCTGAAGTTCACATCTGCTGAACTACCAAAAAGCCTTGTTGCAGTTCCATGCAATCTCAAAGGCAGAAAAGGTCATGGACTAAAATGTATAAAGTGAGCAGTTCACACAGTGGAAATGAGGTAACACTGTAGCTGATTTGATAGATTTTTCCTGCAGCAAAGCCACACAAGACAATATTTCTATAAAATACTCTGAGATACTGTCTCTTTTCGACCACACTAAAATAATATTTAGACGAGATGTGAAACCTAAAGCTAAAGCTGTTTGTTAGATTAATTCCTCTGTTCTATCTTAAGCATCTTGAGGCATTATTGTTGTTCTAATCTGCACTGTAATGTGAAAGCATTAAGCCTCTGCTAATTGCCTTCTATCAGAAGCTAAGTGCGTCTCCAGGAGACTATCTAAATGTCCTGCTCTTAATATTATTGCTCTATTGCCTCATTGCACCACTTTGCTCCCTCTGCAGCAAACGAATCAATGCCATCATACCATTAGAATGTCAGTATGTAAATTGAAGATTTTGTTGAATTGAATTTCAGCTCCTGTTTAGTAAGTTTTCTAATGAGATAATACATCATTTGGGTTTACTTGTTATTCTCAAATGAACAATTAAAAAACAAGCAAACAAACAAAAAACATTTCTTTTTTTTTTTTTTTTCAAGCTTGGTATTGAGATAGACTATCAGGTTCAGCCACTATACCATGTGGTCCAGAACCTCCTGGGAGCACATTATGGTGGTCTTTCTCACAGCAGGGCACTCCGCCAGTCTTGTTTTTTTTCTACGTAGGCGGCCAAGCAGCTGTGCCTTTGCCTCTTTGCCGCTTTAGTTGGCGGTTGCAGCTGACGCCAATGCATAAAACATTGGGTCCTCTGTAGTCCCTGCTACCTGTTGGCAGAGACCCTGGCTGCTCTTTGTTCTGCCTGCTCTAGCTGGTTCTGAAAAAGCCCCGGTTTAATTTACACCCTTCTCCTCTGCGAAACAAATGGTGCCGTATGCAGTATGGTAACCAGGCCACTTTTCCATTAGCTGTTTCTCATCAGTGTTTACGCCAGCTGATTGGCATGCTCCATTAATGATCTGGCTGCTTTGGCTTGCTTGTTTATTTTGCACCAAGTGACCGAATGCAAATTTGCCAGCCTGCATCACATGCTGCATTTTTACCAGTTTGAGCAGTCGTAAAGTGTGATTCTGTACAAAAAATTGAAGCATTGATATTTAAGCTCTTCTTCATTATCCTCATCATCATCAGTAAGTTCAGGCTGCAGCCTGAATTTACACACACTTTAAAAGCTGGTTAATGTGTATGACTGATAAATTTATATATTGATGTATGGGCCATGTACTTCAATATGAATAAGCTTATAGAGGCATTCCTAAATTTATTGCCATTCATAAGACATGAGTAGTTTTCGTATGTTCTCTGTAGAGTCTTACATTTTCCTGTGAGAGAAAATACTGATGATAATGCAATGAAATTAATGAAAGCTAATGTATGTTTCTATTCTTTAACTCAAAATATCTCTTATTCAACTAATAGTTCTTAGCACATAACTATGGCAGACTGGAGTTAAAATCACACAGGCATTTCTCAAAAGGCAGAGGAGTGTAAAACAATCTGATTTTTTGTCTGAGTGGGTGAAACCAGAGAACCATTTTAGCTCAATAGCAGCATAAAAACTGGCCCAAACAGAGTACAACTGATTTTAACCCTTGCATTTATTATGCTTGAACAATAGCATGCTAGCTAATTGGCTTACCTAGCTAGCTCTTGGCTTGGGTGGTTATATCTTGAGGTACATCAAAAAATAAATGGCAAACAGGTATTTAAGTGGGGCTAATGTCAAATCACATCAGATTAAATTACATGCTTTTAAGACAGATTACTATGAATGTCAGCCTCCAGTTTAATTTTCATGATTGAGCTATTGATGGTCCTATTTGTTAAAAAGGATTTAATAAATGTCAACAAACCAAATAAACCAGGCTGCAAAGCAAAACTGTCACATGGCTGACAGTTTCCTCTAATAAAATCAAATCTTAAAACTTACACAATCAAATCAACCAAATGGAGTTAGACTGTTTGTTTGTGACTGGTTCTCCTTATTTATGAGCTATATGTAACACATTAAATACTGCTGATTTCCTTCCTTCCACTCTTTCTGGTGTGACTAAAATGTTAGAAATATATGGCATCTTTAAATAATGAATGTTCCCAAGATGAATTAACACAAGGTTTCTTGATCCTGTTTTGCCAGCATTGGGTGAATTCCCGCATAAAGTTAGGAGCCTTGTTGTTGTCATGGAAATCCCATCGTAAAAACTCAGGGCTTCTGATCCATTTGATACTAAAATACTAAAGTAATACCATAAAGATAACTGCAGCCTGGTTAGGTAACAATACAGACACTTTTTTATTTAATTTATCATGTTAAACAGCTCTCCCTCACAGTGGAAAATTTAAATGTGTTACAGCAGAAGTCAATCTATCAATCAATTTTACTTAAAGCGTAGAATCAATAGGAATCACAGTCACCAATCTCTTCCCAACAGGATTGAACATATAGTAGACAGCTTCATTCCAATCAGGTGAGCTAGTGAGCATTTTAATTGTTGATAGGTGGAACAAAAGAAGGGGAAAATAATATATATCTCCTTTTTGATTGGCTGAACTGACTGAATTCAAATTAGCATTAAATGGTACATGTTTGCTGAGTAATGTGTGAGTCATAGCAGGACTTACACTTACAACTAGAAGGCAGATTGAGAGGCTGATTCCAACTCAGCTGCTCATAATTACAGTCTGAATAATGTGATGTAAATGCCTCGTTTTAAAATTAAGTAGCCTACTCTGAGAGCAAAGAATGAAATTTATTTGTGCTATTTTTGTGATTATTTTATAATGCTTTGTTCACCAAATTAGCTGTGCCTTCTAACCTACTTACATACTTTAACTTGCTCCAGAGTATTCACAGGATGGTGCACTGTAGCTTTTCTGTGAGACAGGGTTTCTGTGGTAGATGAGACACATCTTACACCAGAAAAACTGTGGTTCTTTGGTTTAGCAATTGAGGCTTTACCCCGCAATGACGTCATTTCTCCTTGTAGAGCAGCTCAAAACATTTGCCTGTCTTAGACTCGAATCTGCCATGGTGTCATTGTCAGGAAATGAGCTGTGCATGCACTCACCATACAGTATGCTACTGTTGCTCTGTCTCACTCCTGTCTCCTGTCTTGTCTCGGTTCACTCGGCTGGCTCGGACTCGGATCGTTGCCTGCCTGCCTGCCTGCCTGCCTGCCTGCCTGCCTGCCTGTGTGTGTTCATGTCCTGTTCCTGCACAACCACAACCACCACCACCACCACCTCCACAACCACCTCCTCTCTGTCGCCCCTTCATCTGAAGGCTATGAGAAATCTCGGAGCTTAAACAACATAGCAGGCATGGCTGGTAACGCCCTGAGGTTGTCTCCGGTGACCTCGCCCTACGGATCGCCCTGCCCACTGCGGCGCTCTCGCTCCCCTATCCCTTCCATCCTGTGAGACGTCCTACTCTGGGCCACTTTGGCCTTAACCAGCCCACATCTACTACCACACTACCCCCAAACTAACCACCTCCCTTTGGTATTACTGTATAACTGAACACTGTTCTAGATATTGTGACTAGTGGATAAGTACTTAACTTAGTAGCTAAGACTAATGTTTGTGGCTTGGGCAACCTGAGCAACTCCTCACTTTCCCCTTTTCCTTGAAGGTACATGTGCTTAGCTGACATGCTTAAGTAACTAGTCATTTCTCTGTGTCAGTTAGAGTTCCCTTTAGTTCAATGTTGTCATACTTTAAGACTTGCAATAAAAGAACTCTGACTGGTGGCTTCAGAAGTAGCAGCCATAACATTTAATAAAGGAAAAATTAATAATCAGGGATATTAGATATTGCTATATTTAGATACCTTGAAAAAGATGTGCTTCCAAAAAAAAAAAGAAAGAGAGATGTCACCTAATTTTAACCTCATACGACTGTGACTTTGTCTTTGGTTTCCTGTTTTTGATTTTTGGGATAGAGGTGGGAGGGACGGGCGTCGAGACAGAGGATTTGTATTGTCAGGACTGTGTTCCACAAGCACATACAGTCAGTCACTCACCACCTGCTGCTGGGGCTGCTCATGTTCTTGCATTGATCATCCTGTAACCATCGTCTGCAAGCAATGTGGTGAGGGGAGAAGGGACGAGGCGAACAGTGAGGAGAGCTTGATGAGATATATATATATATATATATATATATATACATGTGTGCAATAGGTTTGGAGGCTACACTCGACTTGTAATGTGTCTCATTTTGCCATTGGCTTCACCAACAATCCACCAAGGAGACTGAAAACACAGAGTGCCAGCTGGGTGTTTGTTTCTCTCTGCATGTATGCTGCTATTTCTGATTAACTTTCTCCTCACTTCTTTTATGCTTTTTGTTTTATTTCTCTCTCTGATGGAGTGCCACCAAAGTGCTGTTGTGTCTCTGGTTGTTTACTCACAGATAACTGCAAAGAGGTTGTCTTTACTGGTTTCACACAAGCAGAGAGCAGCGTTCTATCTTAATGGCTTGGGGGAAGGCACCGCCAAGGTGGAAAGGTAATTTTCTGAATCAGTATTAGGGTAACAACATAGTGCGTAACCCTCTCACTCTTTTGGTCATTAAAAAGGAATTGTATTATTGTGTGTGTGGACTAAAATGAGGGGTTATTCAATAATCCTAAAAAGAGAATACCACCATGTGGTTGCAGAGACAAGTTTACACATGCATGCTTTTTAACCAGTGGTTATTTACCACATTAATATTGAGACAAAAATATAAATAGCATACAATTGTTAAAGAGAAAAACTGTATTTTGCATTATGTGCCACCAGATTTGATTCAAAATTTGCATAATTTACACCCAAAGAGCAGATTTGTTTGTTGTTCACAAGAGCCACATACATTTTGGCACTTTTGCTCTTTTCACCATACAGTTCACTTTATATCAGTCATCATCAAGAGATAGTAAAAGCTCCCAAATCCCCAAACAAGACAGACTCACCTGATTTTCCTCAGAACAGTTCTCATATCAAATTTCATAGTAAGCTAAAAGAAGAAGCCTTTGCTTTGTCATTTATTCTTTTACTGTTCTCACAACACACAAATTGCCTCTGTGCACCAACAGGTGTGGGACAGCATAAATGATCATGCAGAGATGCACCTCACCCATCCCTACATTATGTCTATACCAGTGGCAGATGGTTGCTTAGCAACTGGCTCACAGTTAGATGCATCTTACACATGGCTCGGCAAAAAGTCGAACAATTAAAAAGAAGAGCTCTTGCAAACATTTCTCTTTGTCTGTAAAATTATTGAATCACCCCCATTAAAACCACTGCAATATACAGTAGAGCTTTATAATTCTGGATATATGGATATCTGGATATATATAAAGAACACCTTAGATTTGTACTATGTTCTCATTTTTTGTGCATTAATATTGAAAATAGCTGGTCTGTGCATGGCAAGTGTGTCTGACATGATGCTCAAAAAAAGACAGATTATGCATTTCTGATATTTAGAGATGTGTTTATATTTTATTTAGACAATTCATTTCCTATTTGAATGACGGTGGGATAAGTCATCAGTAGGAGCCTATTGCAGTGGGAGGACCCCATTTGGAGCCATAAGGCCACTCCTACAGGACAATATGGACAAGGAGGCACGCAAAAACCATTGACAGACAGCCAGCCAGCTAATGGCTCAGTGAGCAGCAAAGGAACTTAGTGATCACAATGAAAACCTGGAAGGACTTTGATAAGCATTTACCTTTTCCTGATTTCTCTTTTTCGTTTCCCTATTTTGGAACTGTGGAGAAAAAAAGAGATAGAAAAGCAAAACTGGGCACGTCCTTAAAAAGAGACAACTTCATTGATATCACCCCTGTAAATAAGACAACATAGCACATCTGGGCCAAGCGGCTCCGTCCACACATCTGTCTTTTGATGGCGAGTCAGGTAACAAGGTGGTTGGTTGCTAAGTTGCGCTGTGACACTCAACATCAATCACTTTTCTCGCTGTGGTATCCCTCCTCGCAATAAGTGTATTAAGATGTATCAGTTGAGGCACTTTGTGTTCTTAAATTGGAGTGTATTCATATATGAACTTATACATTAAGTATATACAGTATAGAGAGACAAATGTGCTAAGTTGAATAAATGTGACATTATGGTCATCTCTGCTTTTGTTTCCCTTGGTAATTTTCACTAGGTTAATTGCTCTGCTGTGTGTTAACGTGTGTGTGAGTGAGTGTGTGCAAGTGTGTGTGTGTGTGTGTGTGTGTGTGTGTGTGTGTTTCCTAAAAATCCAGGGTAAGATCTGCAGTTTGAAAGGCCAGGTCAATGAGTGGACTTGATGTTGTCACTCTTCCAGTTAGTTTTAACATGAATGAGACAGAGTTCCCCTGTGATGCAGTCGCTGTTGTAGAAGTCCCCCCCCCCACCCCCCCCCCCCCACGCCTTGCATTCAACATGCAACTACCCTGCATTTGTGCTGCAGACATTTGCCTCTACACAGACCAAATTATTCTTACCAGACTATTCCTCAGAACTCCTGGTGGCTAAAAAAAACTGCATAACTTGATTCTTCCAAACTTTTCCCCTTTTTGGGGTTGGAGCAAAAGTGTAGCAGAAGATTACCAAGTTATAAAGTGGGACTTCTAGAACGGCTACATCTGCACAGTAGCAATCCCATGTACCCAAACAATCAGATCGGATTTGCAATAAGCACCCGAATGGAAAAAAAAAAAAAAGAAAAAGCACCGTTCCACACTGTGATTTCAGCAGCCCGTTCAAACAAAAAGGCAAAAGGTAAACAAATTGAAAATGTAGCTCTATAAGCTGATTGAAAGGACTGGCAGGCATCTTATGTGTCATGTTGGTTGCAACCTGCACTGTTGTTGGTTAGCTGTCAAGTGTCACCCTGTACCCACAATCCTCCTGGTGTAGTACACGCTGCTTTACTCTTTGCATTGACAAAGGGGTACCGTTCTTTGTGTATTTTTAGGATGACATTGTAACTTGAAAAAAAAGGTGTTTATTTTTTTTTAATCCAGAACATGTATTTTTGTGTCTTACTGTTGAGTACATTGCTCTTACCTGTAAAAGTCATGGTAGTCTGATGCTGTGCTTCTCCATTGTGTCCTCAAACTGTCAGGCTTTTGACCCGAGTTCATGTTTTGTATGTTTTACTGTGAGGAAAATTCTAGTTTGAAGTCTGTGTTTGTGGAGCCTTTTGTTGGCATTCTAAAGTGCATGCTGAAAAAAAAACATTATGTCAAATTGTAAAGAATAAAAAAGAATATGAAGACATACTGTATATCATGGTCTAACAATGTGTATAGAGTAAAGGTAAATGCTATGTGAGAGATTCACATAAACTATTTATCTTTTAACTGATTGTTTCATTCTTTGTCTCGTCTGACTTCTTTTCCTCTTAACAGTGACTTTACTGAAAACTACTTGTCAACTCACAGCCAAAAAATAAGGCCACATCTTCATAATGACCAGTTTTTAAGTGCATCTCCCTATGCTTCATTTATAACTATGAGAATGTATAAATGCATACAGGTTATAATAAATCATGTCAGGCCTCACAAAGAAATATCTTGATACTAAAAATTACGAGCTTTTTCAGCAGCTTTTTCAACTCCACCTCACAATCTTTGTAAATGGATGGAGTTCAGAGTTATGTGACTGTAATTTCATACTTATGGCCAAGCAATTTATACTGAGCCATCTCCTTGAGGCATAGTTAATAGCAGTTGAATAAGATAGCATGTAAAACTTTGTGTTAGGCTAAAATATTGTTTTTCATCTCACAGTTTAAAGAAATTCAAGACACTGGCAGCAGGACAACAGCACACATTTTTGGGGACAGGTGCTCAAGCAAAACAACAAAAAAAAGGATCTCATAATTAGAGCCCGAGCCCTACCGGGGAAGGGCTCTATTGTTTTTCGTTCGTTTCTTTCTTCTTATTATTATTACGTACAAGAAATGCTTA
>JAQMCX010000035.1:2455407-2472868 GCA_029814765.1 Acanthurus leucopareius | reverse complement strand
TACCGGCTGTGCGCCAGTGGCGCATTGGGCGGGGAAGAGCAGGATTCCTCCGCTTCTCCTGGAACAAGGTGGCAACATTGACCTGGAAACTCCCCTGAATTAATGTGAAACTTTCCCCGCCCAATGCGCCACTGACGCACGGCGGAAAGCGTACGATAGGGCCCAAAATGTTTATTTGTTGGTCATATGACCAACAAATTTGTTTTTCTACGTTTTAATTGCGTTTCTTGCTTAAGGAAACAGCGCCCCCGGTGGTTGTTAAAGTTCGTAATTGAATTGGTGAATTTGACATTCCTTGTTTTTAAAAAATTAAGCCAAACATAAAACTGCATTATCAGGTGCGGTTTGTGCGACTTATTAGGAAACTAGTGAGCAGATAAGTCTCACCATTAAACCAGTCCAGCTTTGACCTCACATCACCTATTTATGGAAACTTAACCGAGGGAATTAGCTTGTTTTGTTTTTGTTTTTTTTAATGTTGCTAATGTTGTTAACGTTAGTCAGCAAACAACTAAGGAGGGAGACGATGCTTAAACAACAACTACTCAACATAACCAAAAAAACAAGAAGGTGCAGAGAAAAGGACAGTATTTGATGAAGATACAGAGCACTTAACTTCGCTTTCATGAGGGAGAGACCAGACTTAATCTTCAAATATGTAAGTCAAATATTCTGTTCTGTTTGTCGTGTTTTTTGCTTTATGTTGTTAGTTTGTGATGCTTACATGTCCCCCCATGGCCGTGTTTATTTGCTGTCAGTCATTGCTGCGTAATTGATGTTAATGTAAACGTTTAATGGAGGACATCCTTATCTGGCTTTGGAAGTTTACATCTATTAGTTTTTAAGTCGGCTGTCAACTGTGTGCGATTGTGAATGTATTCTCAGTTGGTGCCAAAGATCTGGTACAGTAACTAACTTAGATATTTGTAAACAAAATATGCGTATCCCTTCCTTTGCTTTTGATGTGTGCTGTGATTAGCTTAAATAAGTAACTTGAATGCTACAGGCTTTGGATGTTTTTTTTAAAAAAAAATCAAATAGGCTGCGATGGATAGAAAGGAGGTGTGCAAGTTATGTATTTTACACAAGCATCGATACCTGAACGCAATAAACGGATGTGTTCCGGTTTTATGTGACTACCATGTGTAAGAGTTAAAGCTTTGTTTATATTTAAGAAACCAGATAGAATAGAATGAGTTAAGTGCGTGTTTGTTTTTTTTATTTCTGATGTGAATGAACATCTGTATCCTAAATGCCAGTCTGTGGTTGCTGTGGTTTGTTATTGTGTACCACAAATCAGTCTCTTCTGGTTTTGTTGGTAGAACAACTCAGTGCCCTGCGGTAATTCTTTGATTTATTCCAATGACATGTTTGACTTTGCTTTCCCAGAGGGTTATTCTGCATCACACCACTGCTTAAATGAGTGCCTTGTTTCAGGGTCGGTTTAATTGCCCCCTCTATAGTGGGCCCCAGTGTGGCCCCTGAGGTTTAAATGAGCTGCAACTTCCACTGACCATAAAAAATGTTCTGACCTTGTATTTTAAGAGAGATGGGGGGCCTTTTTGAATGGAGTAGGTCAGTTTTTAGACTGACATTTTTGTACATCTCTTACATGATCACACATTGGCCATTGCCTTTGCAAGCCATAGCAAGTGTTTCCCCTGAAGGGAAGTGCAATTTCAAACATTTAGTAAAATGCCTCTTTTTACACTGTTACATAATACTTAAAAATACTTCAATGGCTTTGACACGTCACATTTGTTTCCCAAGGAGTGTGGATGAAATTCATAAATATATTTTATATTTTATATTCTAAAGAAATTGCTGCTGTGCTGGCAGCAGAGCCTGCCAGGAGCTGACCAAAGTGGTACTGTAACTTTAAAAAGAGATGAGAAATGAACGGAGACAGAATGAGACTATTAAGATCAGGAAAATGTCTGTTAAATGAAGATGGGTTGGCTGGATGATTACCTAATTCAAATATGAACTTCCCAAGCTCTTCTCTCTTTCAATGTATTTATACACTGTAAAGCTGCCAAAATGACTCTTAAATGCCTCTATTAAACTACCAGTTATCACATTGGCTGACCAATTGGTAAAGATTTACAGCAGTACAAGAACTGGATCATTTCCAACATTGGCTAAGCAGAATTTTTCAATGTACTAAAGAAGTAAAACACCTTGCACGCTGATCCATAAAGTCCTAATGATAGGCAGGGGGCGAGGGGACTATTAAATTTTTCACATCAGACATTCCCATTGATCAGCTGAAGCCTCTTATCCAGCTCAGCTGCTTCCTTGTCATTACACAGAGAGAGATCATAGGCTTCGTGCACCCAGCAGCGTGTTAATGAGCCAGTCAAGCGAAGGTAAGCCTGTGCACACCGTTGCATCAGGAATTGCGAGCGGGACTCGTAGAGGCAAACTAGATTTATCACACTGCATTTGTGATCGCTTGGAGGTTGATGACCTTTTTCCCAGTTGTCTAATAAAAGTTTATACACGGCAGCCAGAAAACCTGTGATCTGATCAGTGAAGCTTTTTAGTGTCTGATATAAATATCATTTTATACTGTTCAGAATAATCTTACATTTGTTATGGAATTTCATGCACAATTCAGATCTTGACAGTGATGGTGGAGCATGTGAATCAGTGGCGAGTTTTTAGTTCACTGTCATGAATTTGTTATTTTAAGGACCGGATACACTCTTTCCAACGTGAGTTACTTAACCAGCACAAACTGAAAACAAGCTCTGTTTGTCTTTTTTGCTTTGCATCTGTGTTAGGAACAGACTTAAGCTGCACATTTATGTCTGTGTGTAATGTTTCTCTTGTATTTGTTGGCTTTGCCAGGCCTCTAAAATTAGAAGGGAAAATTAGTCCTACAGAGGTCTCCTTTATAATGGCAGCCCATTGAGAGCGCTGGGCTGGTGGCAGTACCATGGTTAGCCACTGGGACAAATTGGCAACAAGACTGATTTGGCCGGCTTTGTGCAATCAAGGTGACATTATTTAACATCTGGCAGCAACAGATGCAGGTCTGTTGTTGTTAATTGGATTGCATTTTTTAGGCCCAAATGTGTAGCTTGACCTTCCCATAAGAACTGAACAAACCTGCTTTACTTTGATGCTGTTTCTGAATGAGTTGTTAGGGCTGTGCTAAAGAGTTGGAAGCCTTGTTCATTATGGTGACGCTTTTATTCTAAATGAAGGATTCACTATCATGTAAACCCAAGGTGATATCATCCTTTTTTTTGTGTGTGGGGGGGGTGTGTGCAGTGTTTCCCTTGAAATTTTTTTTAGGCCTGGTGGTACACACTGAAAAAGCCTTTTAACAAACGCAGCACTTAAGATGTCTTGGCTTCAGTCAGTCTCTGCAGTAGGCGCTCTGCAATTAATTTTTTTTTTCCATTCAAATCTTTGATGGTGCCTAAAACAGTGAACACAACATACACACACACACACACACAAGTTGAACACAAGTTGTTTGTATTTGCAAAACAGTAGTACAACACAATCAAAGTATGCTTAACTCACTGCTGCACCAAATCTTTCTTGGCTTTGAGAAATATTTCACCATGGCATCATGATTGTGAAATCTTGATTTGCAGAAATGGTTGTCAATTCTCATGACATGTTTGGAGTCATTTAGACATAAAAAGATTCTATCTGAATCATTTATAGTACATGTTCGAACCCTGACACTGAAACTTTTTCCTTTATTGACATGATAATATTTGCATACCTGACTAGTAGGTCTACTTTTACATTTGCTTGATCTTTTGATTCTTTTTTTGTTGAGATTTGTTTCTTTATTTGTTTCTGTCTTTCTTGGTTTAACCTAGTGCTTCTCAACTGTTTTCTGTTAGGCCCCCCTAGGAAGAAGAAAACATTTTGCACCCCCCACCCTCTGCCACAACTATAAATAGTATCAATAGTCTATAAAATTGTTACAAGTAAAGCTCTTCATAACATTGTGTCCTTATTAACATTAAGGAAAAAGAAAAAAAAGAAAAAAGAAAGAAATATAGATCCACTTACAACAAAGAATATTAACCTTGTTTTTTAGTCTGAACCAGAAAATATGTAAAGTGCATCAATTAGCCTTAAAATTTAAGGCCAATTGATGCCTTAAATAAATAAATAAATAGATTTTAACCCCTCATGACTTTTGAAAACAGTGATCACCCAAGACACAGCAGCAGAAAGCACCACTGCCACCTACCGTAGTGGATGTGCAATTACACTTTATTCTGGTACGGCAATGAAAAAGCAAACGGTAGTTTCGCTGTGCATGTTTCCCGGGGTCACACGCGCTTCCCCTGGAATTTCACCGCACCCCACTGTTTGAGAAGCACTGTTTTAACCTATTTTTTGCATGTAAAGAAAAAAATGATTTTTTAGTTTCATGCACCTACTAAATCATGCATCCACATAATTTCTGTTTTAGGAATAACATAAGGGAATTCTGACTGCATTTAATTTATAACCTTGTGTTGTAAATAACGCTTAAATGATTTTGAACCTCATATCTCATGATGACCAAACATTTGTTAACATTCTACAATTCCATCAAATTTCTGACCATCATTGAAATGCAAAAATTAATGATTGCATTAATAATAAGTTTTTCATTATTTAGGTTATCAGTACTATTCAATATAATTCTAGAGTAAAACCCTGTGGTGTTGTCCAGACTCCCCTCCATATGTGTGTTTACATTATCTAACTGCACAAGACAAATGACTCTGTATAATGAGTAAGAATGACATAAAGAACAACTGAAAAAGGTTCAAAAGCAGTTAACTTTTATTTATCTTATGAAACAATAACTCATGAAAATTTAACAGCCACCATGCATTTTAATACTGTTGTGCCTTAACTTAAGTAATGTCCTAATATAGCCAGACATCCTCGTAATGGATTTGGCCTAAAACATTAAACACAAGAGTCTCTGTTTCTTCTTGTTTATTTGTGCTGTGGTACAGTCAGGTGCCAAATTACTGAGAGAACGCTGGAAGTGTTTGATAGTGTCTATTCTCAGCTTATCTCCTTGCAGTGACTGACTCTTAGCTGACGTGTAATTAACAGAAGACATTTAAAATATATCACACTCAAAATAAATGGGAAGGAAAATACATACAATATATGGTCTGTGTTCCCTTATGAATGAGCAAAATGACTGCTGGAGTCTTTATCTGTAACCACAGGAGAGAGCAGCACTGAGTGGCTTGAGACACAGCTGTGGATTGTTCGATTATATATGAATTATAAATACATAGAATTTAAGCTGTATTTACAATCATTGATTCAGTGAGAATCTTGAAGAGTCATTAAAACAAGGCAACTGGACTATGTTGAAATTTTTGGGAAGACGTTTCACTTCTCATCCAAGAAGCTTCTTCAGTTCTAAAGGACTGGTTGAAGGAAGCAGATATTTATCTTACAGGAGAGATGATTATCTCTTCAAGATAATCATGACCTGGATGAATGAGAATCTTCACAGACATATTGATTCAGGGAGAAATTAAAGCTGTTTTTGAATTACGAAATTCAACCAGTTCATAGTGGTCTTTCTTTTACCCTCACAATTTCAACTGTATCAGGCAATTAAGCCTTCAGCTATCACAGGGGCTCCTGTAATGGACCACACATCAATGTTAAATCAACCCACCACTGGCGTCTCTCCTCCTGCCAAAGTTGACAACTGTAATGAGTCTGTGATTAAATTAGGGAAATAGGTACAATGTGGCTTGTGTTCATTGACTTTTCAGGCCTGGTGTCATTTATTTGATCAAAAATTCTTTCAAAAAGATTAATAAAGCATGATATTTTCTCTGCATGACTGGATTTGTGTTGACTAGAAAAATACTTAACACAACAGGTAGAATGAAGGAAAACCAAAGTCTTAACAGACTGAATGTGATTGGGATTTAAATGTTGCTAGTTCAAATTGCATAAAACCCCTTCGCACGAAAACCAGGGGCTCTCAAACTTTTTCCTCATGCTCCCCATCAGATGCTGAAAAAATTCATCCATATCTTTTGTCAGTCATGACCAATAAAAGTGGAGGGGGAAGCATAATGTAGAATAAGGGCTACACATAATGTTTCATTAAGTTCTTGCAGTTAAAAATGGAGTTAAGTGAAAAACTTAGTGGTTTTAGCTTCTGTAACCAGACAAAATTAACCAAAAAAAGATCCCTTAAGTATTTCCACATGGGTGCTTTCAGAATTACATAAATGAAGTAAAACATCAGTGCAGCACAAGACTTTGTGGACAGTTGTGAAGAAGGCTTTAGGGTACTTTCCTTACCACCGGAGAGCAAGATACGATAACCACCGGCCAAATTCTTCACTTGACATCAACAAAGATTTACTGAAGTTCCTTTAGGAGGCAGATGTTTTGGGATGTTTTTCTTGATTTACTAGTGTCTCATCCTGTCACACCGAGCTATGGTGGGAATCCTGTCTCCACTACCTGTAAATGATGACGAGCCCTTAAGCTAATTAGATTCTCAAAATCTAGCCTAAAACGTCCCTTTGGCAACCTTTTGTAGACTTGACAGATGCCATGTTCATATTTTTTCACACTTTAAGTTTTAATAGTAAAATTCCTTTTTTTTTTTTTTTAACAATTGGACTGAAATACACTTCGGAGGCTCTAGCTTAGCATTAGTCATTTCATGTTTGGGGATAGAGAGTGTAGGAGCTGTAATTCACAGAATCCATTTTCATTGCTCTTAATTATCTGCTGGATTATTGCTAGAAGCTGTCTCAGAGATAAATTCTAAAGTACTCAATAGTTGTTAGAGCCATATGCTGGGTTAAAGAACAGTACTAATTACAGCAGATAAATCCCACCCCCACCCCCACCCTCTGGAACAGTGAATAATTCAGATGGCTGTGATTTAAATGCAGCCAACAGCCATAAACCGGAAGCCTAATCATGTGCCCAATTTAGACTACGTGCCTTGTTTTTCTGTCTTGATTGTCTCACTGTCTCCCTTTTTCAGTTTATAATGTAAATCTATGTTATTGAATCTCCATTTTGTGCTTTTATGGGAGATTGGTCATATAGATGATCTATGTACATAAGTAGATAGAAAAATGTGTTTAAGCTCTGACTTTTAAATACAAATGAACATCTGTTACATTCAAGCCCTAGTCACAAAAGTCCACACAATGCCTAACACCACCAGATTACCAGATTTATCTCTCTGTATTTCTCTGTATAGTGAAGGTTTTAAATCTGGTGTCTGTGATGATGTTACCACAATGTACCAGTAGTGGTGTTTAGTGTCAACCAGCAATAATTTGTTTGCTCAAGCAGAAGTGGGGAGCAACTGTGATGACAGATAGGACTGCATCAGCCAGGAGAGATGGTAGAACCTATGCTGTCATAAGCATCTTGATGGTGTTTATGTGAATACTCTTACAACCAGAAAGGGAGACCCTGCAGATTTAATACTTAATTTCATGTAACTTCTGATGACTCATGTTGTATTTAACAGGGATTAACTTTAACTTTGCGTGGCATGTCTACACCCATTTATGGATAACTCTGCAAAAGTAAAAATAAAACACATACTCTTATAAAATCTTTTTTGAAGGATCAAGATTTATAAGAATCAATCAGGAATACTTAGAGCTTTATAAAAAAGAAAAAATAATGTGTATGACACACCTGCTAAGATAACCTGGCTAGCATCGCTTAGTAATCAGCCAAGTTGGGTTGCGCACTGCAGCGCATTACCTCCTCCTAGTCACCTAATCAAGTTAATTCCTCCAACCGTTTACAAATTCTCGAACACTATGTGATTCATACTGTGCACTTGTACTGTCAGTTTTTCTTCTTGTCTGCCTTCCCTGGCACTTGGTGGAGTTGTGGAGTATGAAGAAATACCTCAGACAGCACTTGTTCTTCAGAAATAAAATGTTTGAACTGCGAGGAGTTCCTGCTCCTCAGGATACTCAGATTGGCTCCTGATTATCAATCAAGGTGTCAAAAGTGATTGTGTCACAAGTGAAATGCATTTTGGTATCCTGAATGTATTTATTTAACTAAATATCCAAGTAACGAGTAGCACATAGTGTACAGACACTGTAAATATATATTTTTTTATGAGTCCTTACATGTCTGGTGGGTTATCCCATGGGTTATCGGCATGTGTTATCAAGTTGATAAAGATGTTTTCTCAATTTTCATGTGTTTTGTTTATTTTCATTTGTTGTCTTAATTCTTGAGTTTTTTAAATTCTGCATGTGTTGTTGAGTCAACAAAGATGTCATTCTCAGTTTGCTTGTGTTTTGTCTATTAGGATTTGTTCTTTTAGTTTGCAGTGCAGTGCAGTGTGCCCAGCTTGGCCACTGTATTTATGTTATCAGTATTCTTGTGTTTTTCAACATAGGGAGTAATCCTGGTTTTAAATATGGCCTTCATCCTACAACTAGTAAAAACACATAAGGATACATACAGCGACTAAACAAACCCTGTGTCACTGTGACCCTTTGGACAAGGTAACTCCACCCACATACAAAAGTCATTCATGCCTGCAGCTCCTAATGGCAGTGGATACACAGATGCAAATTTTGTCATTTACATATAAACATATGTTTTATTAATTTCATGAATTTTATATTTTTAATTTATTTTCATAATTACAAATACAAATTAAATCTTCACAAGAGTAATGCTGAAAAACAGATGATAAATAAACACAAAATGAAAAAGAAAAAAGAATGAACCATCATCATCATCCTCTCATCTCAAAGAAGATCAGAATGTTCTTAAACATACTATCCAGTAGTCAGTGTGTATGCTGGGGAGGCAAGATGGGGATATTGATCTTTAGGTGCCAGGAAACCCTGTTCTCCTATTTCCACTGTAATGAAACATAATCACTTTGAGAGTGGCAACTTTGCCTCAAAGAAAGCCATCAAATGATCTCAGCCTTTTCAAGTTGGCACAGAGTCAGGCGTGTGTGTGTGTGTGTGTGCATGTGTCTGCATGTGCGTCTGTGTGTGTGTGTTTGTGTGTGTGAAGATGGGAAAAGGGATGAAAGAAAGAAATAGAATGCAGAGGAAATGAGTTGAGCAATACCCGGGTTTGGTTCCTTGTCAGAATAGGGCCTTTCTGCATGGAGTTTGCATGTTCTGCCATGTCTGAATGCATGTGTGGGTTTCCTCCGTGTTCTCCGGTTTCTCCCACCACCATAAACATATAAATGGGTGCTGTACAGAGGTAGCCTATTGAAATGAATTTCCCCCAAGGGGATCAGTTAAGTTAATATAATTGTTAATACTATTATTACTGTTTAAAATCCTTAAGGAGTAGCAAAACACCAGGCTGAAAAACTGAATGTGTTGCTGTGTTGCACTCATAAACACAACCAACTGTGGTGTCAGGTTGTACTGACATACACTAATACATAATTACAGCAAAATTAAAGCTTCAGTTGGAGCTGAGCAATTAGTCAATAAATCAATTAGTCAGTCAGCAGAAATTAATCAGCAACTATTTTCACTTAGTTGCTCTCAAATTTAGTTTCATTTGTGCAGGAAATGTAAGTTTAAAACAGAGAGCCAACATAATTGATGTGCCATATGCACTTTGTAGCCTTTAAACCACCATCAATGCATTTCAGTTCAATGATGTATGGTCAGTTTACTTAATTGGGATATAAATCACCATTTGTTTTTTATAGTAGAGCCTTGATTTCACCTCCAATGTGGCTTAATAGAGTTACATCACTTTACACTCTTAAAAATGGGAATGGAGTTATAGATGAGTTGGTTTTGAAAAAGGTTAGGAATTTAGTGAAGTCATGCAAGACTTGGAACACCATAATCTTTTTAGCTTGGTTTTCGAAGTCTGTCTTAAAGGAGGGGTTTGGAGAGGAAACATGTTTCCTTTTTTAATTGTTAAATGCTGTCTAAATACAATCAGCTATTCAGGAACTTTATCTAAATAAAATGCAAAATTGGAAAATTGAAAGTGGGAAAACTATTTGAATGAGGAACTATTTTATCAGGGAATACTGCTCCACAGTTTTAATAATCTGTGCTACAAATATATTTTGGTCAGTGTATTACAAGCACTGAGGTATGGTTTGCCCGAGTTAATGCTTTAGGGGTAAACATCATAAATTTTCAAGTTTTCAAAAACTTCTTAGACCTTTTGATTTGTGTATCTCCCAGTTCTTTGGCCGTGGTTCTTAGTAGCTTTAAATATTATTGCAGAGGAGGAAAAACATAAGCAAACTAAAACATAAGAGTGACAGAGAAATAGGTAGAGAGACCTTTTTACATATTAGCCCAACTGACATTTACTCTCTGTCAGCCTCTGTCTGAGCAAACAGTAAGGAGAGAAGGAAAAGCCAGTTTAAGCCAGAAAAGTGACCACAGCTGTCAGGTAGAGCTGTGTGTCACTGAACACTTGCACCCATTTATGGAGAAGGACAGAGGAGTGAAAAAGCAATCACTGGGCAATTTAGCAGTCTTTCAGCCCTCCATTGTTGCCAGTGGGGAGCAGAGCACAGCCAGGGATGCTAATCTGATGGGATACATTTACACAGCAACTGTTCCTCTGCTTTCTCTGCTTTTAGTGCTCATTAGAATAGAAGGAGTTAGTCTTTCTGTTTTCTGGTAATAAAAAATGAACTTAACTTATTCATCATTTAGAGGCAGGATCTCACTTACAGTTAAATCTATGTTATGATAGGAGGTTTTATTTCCTACTGGAACTCAAAGCAAAATGAGGAGTGTCATTAGAACCGCAGAGAACAGAAGCCTAGAGGCTGTGAGGAGCCTTACATCATTGCTGTTGCTATGAAACACAAACTTCAACAACAACTTGCATGCTACATCCTATTGGTGTTTAGCCAGCTAATAAGTGAAAATGAGATGATGATATTTTAAAGTAAAAATGAGTAAAATGAAGACAGAGATTGGGTTTGGGTTTGGCTTTAAAATTGTAGTTCAAACATGCACACACACATACACACACACACACACACACAAACACAGTCACATACACAGTCACACACACAGTCACACACACTGAAAAAAGTATTAGCTGGAGTGCAGTTTATGCATTCAGATGGTGTCCGTGTGATTTATTGACATTTGTGCATATTAAAATGAACTCAACCCATTAAAATAGAGCTGAATGACATCTTGTACTATTCAAAATGTCCAAACCTGACATTTAAAAATACTGACAACTACATCTGTTTCCAAATAATAACCCACATACAAAAATAATTAAAGCCTATTTCCAGACCTGTTTCTTCCCCTGACTCACAGATTGCCAAATATTTTCGTCATTCCCTCCTTTGGAGAAAGCGAAATTTCCAGACCCCTCCACCCACCCTATTCTGTTCCTTTTCTTTGAGTAATTTGTTGAGTAAATAAAAATTAATTTCCATTTCACTAAATTGTTCCATCAGACTGTGCTTTTCAAAAATAGAGAAAAATCAAATATCAATTTGTTATAACAATAACAATAAACTAAACTAGATTGGTCTCTACCTGTCTCCTACCTCATTTGCTGCGAATCTAAGTGTAAGATATGCGTTGTTGTATTTTCTCGTATTGGGTTTTGGCAGTTGATCAATGTTAGCTTTATCCAACTGTGTCTAGTCTGCATCTGAAGTGTCTCCTGTTTTTCATTTTGCATCTCTAATATATTTCTCCATTTCAAACCTAGACTCTCTCTCTCTCTCTCTGAATGTGAAATCACCTTGGAAGCATGCTCTGTTTGTTTTGTTGTGTCTACCAAATGTTTGTTGTATCTCCTGATAAATTTGACAAATAAGTCCAATTTGTTCTAAATCCTGTAATTTGCTTCCTTGTTTTTTATGCAAAAATTTAAGAAATACCTGCACTAGTTATCTGTATACAGTTTCCTTTACAGACTTGAATTTGCTGAGCTGCATTGTTAGTAAAACAAGACTAATTGTTCTCCAGCTGTGCACTAATTATATTCATTCATTTCCCTGCTTCAAAAATGAGAAATTCCAGTCATTCTGAATCCTAATATAAATGTGTCATATCAGTATTTTTGAGGATTTCTGATAGCAATGTAATGATGGCCCTATAATGTCCTATACACAATGGGATTTGTTACAATCAATCCTCTTTCTGTAGTGTACGTATCTGTAAAAGAAAACCATCTGCGTTAATTCCCCTTCATCCACTCAACTCTGCTGACATGGGCTGTTCATGCAGCATCAAGTGCTTGTAGTCATGTTGTCATCAAATAGTGATCATTCTATTATCTTTTAACTTTTATTAGCCTGCAGACTAACAGTTCATTTCCCTCAGCAGCAATATTTGTCCCTCCATCCGTAACATTCATCCGCAGTCAGAGGGATGCTCCATCAGATTTCCTTTGATAAGTGAGTGTGAGACTCTTTGCATGGCTGATGATGCTCCACACCTCATGTGGTCCTGTGCTGACAAGCAAAGGTGTTAAACAAGTAATTGATTTAAAAATCTAAAAAGAGAAGTTCTGATACCAATCGTATTAATGTCAGCCTGTTGTTTGATGCTGCGCAAAATACGTATGCTGGATTTTTTCCAAATCATTTTTTATGAAAGACAGAGATTAAGTTGATAAGAACAAGGAGACTGAACCAAAATGGTAAAAGTTGCAGCTGACAGTCCAAAACAACAAGCCGCAAAATGCAGATCACTTTACAGAGTTGAGGGAAATACAGACCTGGGTGATAATTAAAAAAGTTGATAATCTCTCAGGATTTTTCACTAGGAGCAACCCTTTATGCATTGTATGTAGTCGTGTGATCGATAAAATATCAGGTAGTGTAACTATTAGATTTTATTTAGAAGTCCAATTTTGGATAGGTCTGACAGATTAGACATACAACTTGTGAACTGGTGGGTGTGGACATGAGTAACAGGGCTATTGAGCTATTAAAATTTCAGGCAAAGTCTTATTTAAGCAGTATGCACTGTATGTCTTGAAATTTAAAGCATGTGACTGCATACACTGCTGTGCATTTCTCTTTTATGCATAATGTATGGAGACAATGTAGAATTCAGTACGTTCAGGGACTAAAGTGCCTTTCCAACCATTTAGCTCAACCAACCACTCTCATGTCAAAGGTGTTAAGTTTTCATCCACTCACATCTTTCAAATATCAGTGGACCAGTGAAGGTTAACGCAGGAGGTAATCCCTCGAGCCCATGTGTTAGCGCTTAGCTGAGCTACATCCATGTGTTTCAATTACAGTTAGAATGAAGGGCAGTGAAGGACATGGTTGCTGAAGGAAAATGAATGCACAGTTGAATTGTACAGGGACTGCCCACTAAGACATTCAGAGGTAAGGCTTTTGTTGTAAGTGACACTTTGAGTTAATCAACCATACCAGCTAGTTCAACGGGCCATATAAAGGCTTTGTATTGATCTAAAATGAACACTGGTGACATTAGAATAGGTCGAATAAATATTGGCCAACCAATTGTTCAGTGCTTTGTCTGAATGTGTACTCTGCATGAATCAAAGGTTATCTGAACCCTATCCTTATGTAAGAGTCAATAAAACACTATTTAAGCAGGGTAATGCAAAAAAAAAACCTGACCCTTATTGTTTTCAAAGTCAAACAGCTCATCCCTATTCAGCACCCTGTAAACTGCTCACTTAGCCATGGAGCTAATGTGTCCATGTGGATGATGTTTTACAAATGACGAATTTCATTTCCATAGCTCACAGTGGGGTTTTATGCCTTGTTTTATCATCCGAATTAAGACTGGCTTGTCCTCCAACGGACAGATCAGGCAGGATTCATTAAGCTTATCAGTTTATTAATCCACTCGTAGTTAAACACTGGGGACCTCTTGGGTCCTGCTTAACAGAAAGGAATATCACCTGTCTCCTTATCAGTCTGTGACATTCGTTGAGCATGAACCTATATTCTGGCTTACTTCAAAGAACAGTCAGACAAGGTCACCACCCTCAAACACTCGAATTAGCCTCAAGTTAGAGAAAAACTTTCTTAAGCATTTGCCAAAGTTAATTAAGGTATCTCAGAAGTTTGGTTTTAATTAAGGAGGAAAAATGCACAGGTGTACTGCTTTGCTTGAGAAAAGTTTCTATGTCTTGCACTTGATTTAAGAGCTGGGAGTGCAGAAAGAAACAATACTGACTTGAGTCTACTGAAACATGCTTAGTGTAAGGTACAGAAAACTCACATTTCTTTAGATAAATTAGAATGAAATGAGCTTCTTTATATCCAGAGTTATCTACCAGGAAAAAAAGATTTCTATGAGCTTTGAATAAACCATGTTGGGAGGTATTGCTCTGATCAGTTGGCCAGTACAAGTTCAATCCTTACGCAGCTGCAACCTTAAAATAACAAGCAAACTCTGACCTTAATCCATCTTGATTGTTGACTTTTTTTTTTCTCTGAAGAGCTTAAAGGCAAAAACTTCTACTTAAACTGCTCTTTGCAAAGCACGTACAAGATACAATTTTAATTGTTATGTTAGACACTTTATTAAAGCCCATTACAGCGGTATTATAGCATTGGCGTCTCTGGTTGAAGCCGAACCCCTGACCCACATAGCATCAATCTCACACTGTACAGCTGTGGGCACCTGTAATTAACATGCATCCTGGGTGCCTGAAAGCTTGGATAGCAGTCTACACTGTCGAAGCTTTCAGGTACTGAAGAAGCAGTGTTTTAGAAGAGAACAACTAACTTTTGTTGCAGCTTGATAAATTTGTCATTTTGGAACTTACATTTCCTGAAATGCTTATCATGCTATTTACAGCAATATTTCCCACAGAGTGAAAGTGTCACTGTGGTGTGTTATGTGTGGTGTTTAATGTGTGAAGGCTTTAAACCTAATAAAACAGCAAAATAACTGTTTGTGCTCCTTTCAAAGTCATGTTTGTGAGTGAGGGTGAAAGCTGCAACGTGTGCAGCTCCAAAAATAGAAAAATCAATATATGTAATAATAATATGAACATGTTTATAGTTATATAAATAATCAATATAATATGTGGCAAGTAATGTTGATATTCAGTTCTCTACTAATACATGATCAATAGGAAACCTTGTACAGTGCAGGGTAGGTCTGACATTGATGTGCTACTCCATCTATATGCAGGGTATCTTAAATAATTAAGCATCTTCATCACCATCCTACCAGCTGGCTAGGTAGCTAACTTATTTGCTATCTGTGTTGTGTTTTCCTTGAAGAGGTGTTTGGTGTCTGTCACTGAGACGCATGGTGAGGTTTGAGATATTTCCTTCCTTAGCCTCCTTGCTAGTATTGCCCCGTATATGCATTTCATCCTCTATATCACTTGCACTGGAGATATATATTACCTACAACTTGAAGCAAATTATTGGAATTTACTTTTGTGGTATACAAGTCACCACCACAGCAGCAAAACACATCCTAGGCTTCATCGAAGAAATATCAGGCAAGTGTGGCTGGTAACAGTGAGGATACACACTGCTCTAATGAATAATTAGACACAGAGCATAGTGTATTTCTGCCTTTTGTGTTCCTTTTTTTTAGCAGGCTGCCAGAGTGTTTGTACTTTGTAGATGATAATCAATTGAACCTCAGCAGCAACTACAGTAATGAGATGCCACAAACAGATGACTCATACCTTTATCTTGTTTTATTTGAGTTTATAGGTTCAGTTAATTCATCTGTACAAATGTCTAGTAAGCAGGACTGGGCAATTCAAGCTAAAATACTCCATATTCGCCGACTGTTGGACCATTCTTCAAAGGTTTTCATCCCTGTCTCCCTCCCCTGTACAACAAACACACACAAACACACACACCAAGACAGACAGAGAGAGAGAGAGAGCACTTTTACCAGGTTTTCAGCAGTATGCCACTCTGGCATTGATTTGGTCTACAGAAAAGCACTCTGTGTTTACTGTTACATACAATTAAGTTCTAAGTGCTGTCCATGAATCTGTGGTCAAAGACAATTTTCCAACTTTTGCCAACTGAATGCACAGCTCATTTAATTAATCATAGTGTAATTTTTTCAGTTTTGCAGTAATATTTTTTCTTGATTAGACAGTAAGTCAGAATCAACAATGCTGTTAAACTTAAATAGCCTTTGACCTCCAAATAAGATGATGGAAAACATTTCTTTAAGTACCATCTTTAAGATGAGGGGATGCATTTGTTTTGCGCGTCTACTATCAAACTTGCTTCCTTTGGTGACAAATTTAGCCAATATTTATCAGTGGATGGTACAGATCCCTCTGCTGGGTGCTTTAACTCTAAAATAACTGTCAAAGTCCTGTGATATGCCAGCTTCACCTGGTAAAGTTTGCATTGCACCTCATTCTAATTTAGTTTTTTTAAATCGTTTCACACTGAACTTTTTGGCAGCTGTAGTTGTCTCTGTGTGCCTCTCTTGATTGTATATTTGCTTCCATCCAGTTGTACCAAATGCTATACTGCATATACTTTTGTATTGTACTTTTGTTCTATTCTCCTTGTAGCTGCAGGGTCTCTGCCTGTACAAAGAGCCATGGAGTGATCAGCTGTGCTATTAGTAGGGGTGGTCCATTATGGGCCTGAGGTGCTGCAGGCTGCTTGGTTTGATTAGCATCATTTGATTACCACTGTTTTAGTGCTGAGCATCTGTGGCACCACATGCTGAAAGAGTCTGAGTAAATGTGAGTGTAATGAAAATGGGAATAGGAATAGAAATGTCTCTCAGAAACATCTTACATCCTACTGGTGTCGGGTGGCGGGGTGTCTGTCTCCAAATGTCAGCTTTTAAGGCACAAAAGGAAAAAATCTGTGTTTAGATCGTCTTGATAGTAGTTGAGAGGCCTGATTAAGCATTGAGGTCATCAGCATTGCAAGAGGAGAATGTTACAGTTCAGTTAAATAAAAACATGGGAATAAAAAAAACTGGAGTTAGAGGGATGTGACTCGTCAGTGCCATAATACAGTAGTAGAGAGCACTGAGAGTCTTAGGCCATTGTATTTCTGAAAATTTTACTCATTCCAAGTTGGGTTTAAGTCGCTGTCCTTAGTGAGGGAGTTTGTGTCACTCTGGGTCTTTACCACACATGAGAAACCTTTTTTATATGAGAGGTGTCAGTTGAGCTGATTTTGGCATCTGATTGGACAGTCTCTGGGATTTCCTCTCCAATTTAGAAATATAATTTGATAAAAGTAATAAATTGAACAAGTGAGAGCGGGGAGAAAATAAGTCCATCCTTGAGCTTGTACAATGACTGGCCCTTGTTCACAAAGCAGTCAGAGAAGCATTAAAATGCACAACTAGTGGTCCATTCGTTATGGAAACATTTCCTCTGCATTTCTCTCTAACCCACCGGGGGCTCTAATTTTGTGGCGCAGCGCAGGTGGTGCAGGGTGGCGGACCCCGCGCAGTGGTAATTTCGTCCAGCGCACCACCGTGCGCAGCCAGTTTAGTCATTTGGTAGG